>JAASFV010000246.1:0-29984 GCA_023334015.1 Globisporangium paddicum
CGGCAACACTAAGTACTAGCTGACCATCCTTAATCTTTTATTTTGATTAAAGTATAGGCTTATGTGTGGGCATTTAAATAGGCAATACAAATTCCAAGTTATGATTGCGGGGTCGTGGACTTTTTTCCAGCAACTTTTTTTCTGATGCTGACGGCTTTAACGAAAGTTGAAATTTGAAGTTAACGATGACTGCGAGAAACACAGCAATGAAAGACGATCCTTCTTGTCCAAGTTTCAAGCAAAAATGTTAAAAAATCAACAAAGTACACACGTAAAACGTAATTTTTCATTGGGGGGTGCTCACTTTCCGGACCCACTGTATTTCCCGTGAACTCCAAATTTCGATGTCCAAAAATAGTATCGGTGTCACATGTTCATAAATACAATTTACAGTTGTTTTGGACGAACTCGCCACAATGGAGCTTATATACCATACATGTGCGACCACAATATGTGGAAGGGACTCAATACTATCAATTTATAATATAGTCATGTCTAACTGTAAAGTCATATGAACGGCGTAATTATTTGCTCCATGTTGTCAATTCATATAATACCAATTGCTGTGGTACCAGATATCTCAGTCCATGTTTGATGCATGCAAACGATATTAGTGTATGTGCGCTGTACGGAGCCTGCCACGTTGGCAAGCGCTACGTTATATGCGAGTACGCATCTAATGGTGACTTGACCAAGTATCTAGGCAAACCTGGTAACAAGCACCTCATATGGCAGAAAATGAGCGAGGCAGCCCTGGGACTTGAGTACCTGAACTCGCAGAACGTGGCCCACAACGACCTCGAGTGCGACAGCATCATGGTGGGCATGGACGGCAAGGCCAAGCTGATCGACTTTGGCCTGAGCACGTTGCTGGGCGAAGCAGAAATCAAGATCGACGTCAAGAAGATGGGAGCAGTCAACTGGCGCTCGCCTAAGTACCTGGCTGGAGATCGACCATCGAGTGCCTCAGACGCGTTCTCGTTTGCGATGTGAAACAGCGGAATCTGATCCAGCTGATGACCAAGTTCGATCCGTCGGAGCGCGTGAAAATGACCTTCGTGGTGGACAAACTCAATGATATCGCGCAGTACGAGAACGCTATGCTAGCGCCATAGCCAGACTCACTCCAGAACTTTTTGTGATTGAGATTTCATTGGTTGTGTATGCATATTGTATTGTGAATGCCGCGAAAATTGTTTTACCCGCTCAATGGCTGCTTCGGATTATTCGACAATGTTGATACAGAAAGTTGATCGATCAGATGATATTATTATGCTTCCTCTCAAGTACTCTCCCAGATTTCTAAAGCAACCTACACTGTGGTGGGACAACCACGTGAAAGCGAGAACCGAGTTAAGTAATCTCTTGGCTCTGATAAGACCAGTGGTTGATATCGAGAGCGTCGACAACGCGCTCGCCCAGAGCGGGGTACCTCATGCATTGAAGCTGGTAGAAAAAGCAACGCTTCCAACAAACACAACAACACAACACTTGTTTTCTCACTTATAAAGCTGGATAGCTCGCTGAGCACGAGACGTGCCTGCCTGCCAATGGGGTGCAAATAATCCATAGCAGTAATACCGGTATGTGGGTTGACGTTGAAAGTGGGTTGATTTTCCTTTCAGGCAACATTTGGGAAACCTCCCAGCTGTTCAGTTGTTCTCTCTCACTCTCAAAGTACAAACCCACCCGAGACACCAGATCTACCCAAACACACGCCATGGTGTCGCTTGCCCCCTTGCCGCTGTTCACATCTGCTGCTGTCATGTGCCGCAGCCATGGCCTCGAGGCGCTGCCGCACGTCGTCGAGCGCATTACTGCGTTCCTCGACTGTGTCACGCTCGAGCGCTGGACCATCGAGCGAGCGTGTAAGCTGAACGATTTGCGGCTTCTCGGCCGCTTGGCAGCAGCACAAGAGCAGCTGGGTATCGATCCGCACTATAAAAAGTTCCTCGCCAGCCAGGGGCTTGTGGCCGCTGTGCGTAACGACAATTTACAAATCGTGAGCTGGCTTTGCCTCGAGTACTGTCCGTCCCTCATCCCGATGAAAGGCATCGAAGAAGCGGCCAGGCTGGGCAATATCGACATTCTCGAGTGGATTTTTGCCTGTCACAAGGGCGCACTGTGGACCAAGCGCGTGGCTGAAGCTGCGGTTGAGAACGGGCATCTGGAGATTCTTCAGGTGGCTCTGCCGCATATCGAAGCTGTTGAGCTGGTTGCTGAGCTTCTCTGCTGTGCTGCCGAGCGTGGCCATCTCAAGACAGTCAGCTGGCTGCATGACCACCGCACTCAGAACCAGCCAACTGCGGTGATCTCCGACTTCACTGGTGTCTGGGACCAGCGCGTTCTGCTGAACACGATTCTCGCTGGCCATTTTGAGGTCGCGCAGTTTCTCCACAGCAGAGGCTACCCGCTCGTGATCGATCGATACCGCCAGTTGAGCTCCTCTGCGGTGTGGGATAACCTAGAGATGACCAAGTGGCTTCTTGAGCTTCCGCAAGCAAAAGGCAGTTCGGGATGGATCGATGAGGCTGCTGGTGCTGGCCACTTGCACATTATTCAGTGGATTTGCAAGCATCTCCCGAATGACCGGTGCACCGAGAACGCCATGGACTACGCGGCAAATGAGGGTCACCTCAACGTGGTGACTTGGCTCCATGATATCAGAACTGAGGGCTGCACGACGCGCGCGATGGATGGAGCGGCTGAAAATGGACATCTGCAAGTTGTTCAGTGGTTTCATGAGAAGCGAACTGAGGGTTGTACTACGAGCGCGATGGATAAAGCGGCAGCCAATGGGCATTTGGACGTCGTACAGTGGCTGCACACCCACCGAGCGGAAGGATGTACCTCTCAAGCAATGGGTGAAGCAGCGCGGAACGGCCACTTGGACATCGTCAAGTGGCTCCACAATAACCGCACAGAAGGATGCAGAACCCGGGCGATGGATATGGCTGCCTCGGAGGGACATCTGGAAGTCGTCCAATGGCTTCACGAGAATCGCAGCGAGGGGTGTACTACAGACGCAATGGACTATGCTGCGAAGAATGGCCACTTGAATGTGGTCAAATGGCTGCACGAGAACCGGACTGAGGGGTGTACGATCGAAGCAATGGACAACGCCGGCTCGCTTCCCGTCACCCAGTGGCTCCAGGAGAACCGAACAGAAGGATGCACGATCTACGCGATGGAGAATGCCACCCGTTTTGGCTGCTTCGACACGTTGCTCTATCTACACGCGAATCGCAATGAAGGCCCCACGTACAGAACCACTCTCTGTGCTGTCGTGAGCAACAACCTCGAAATGTTCGAGTGGACGTGGGCGAATTACCGGAACCGAGTCAACCTGGACCGAATCGCAGCGAGATGCGGATGGAGACCGAACCTCTATGCGTCTGCGCTAGTGGAACAAATGCGCAGTACTCATCAGTAACAGCATCGATGAAACAGTGAGCATTGCGCGTGATCAAGTTGAGTTCGCACCACAGAGTCGCTAGATATACAACAGTGTTGAAGATGAGAGGTGATTGAGGATTGATCTGTATTTTTTTCAATTAACGTACGCATTGGATAGTTCGATGACAAACATACTTGTTGGGCATCGATCTGTCCTTTCTGTCAGAGTAGCCGACAATGGTATTCTCGAAACTTAATCGAACGTTTTTATCAGGCTCCCATGTCCTCTCAGCTAGTTCAGAACAACCTACCATGTATGGGGCGTGTCTATCTCTCTATCCACTGAATCGACCGCTCAGAGCAACATGACTCGTTTCAGACCCAAGCGCCTTCCAGCATGACGTCAAATTCAGCAAGCTTGCGGCTTGGTGGGGTCCGAAGACGTCGAATCTGACGCCAAGCTCAGGATCCTTAACGAACTCTTGAACAGCGGGCGGCATGGAGCATCTCAGACCTCAGCAGATTAGACCGGCTGCGATCGTCGCAATCTCCGCCGGCATCTTGCTCGCTCTAGCTTCCTCAGATACGCGTCATGCGAAACTCGCTGCACAGTCAGTCATCTTCTTAGGATTCTTTTGGCTTTGATAGGACCAGCGGTTGATATCGGAACGAAGGCAATGTACTCGAACAAAGAGATGGATAGTTATTCTTTTGATAGTTTAAGCACTGATGCCAACAAACACAACAAAAACAACATTCGGTTCTCATTTACAGAGTTGAAGCACTCATCGCTAGGCCCTGAAGCTGTTGATGCGGAAACTTGAGCCGCTGAGCACGAGCTCTGCATTTGGGAGCGCTGTCAGCACGCAGATATCTGTCTCACGCTGCTGCGGATGGTGGTGGCCCTGCGGTGAATAGGATCGGTAGATTGGACATAGAAAGGCCCCCAATGGTGCTGGCGAAGACGCATTGGCGCTCTCAAGTGGTCCGTAAGGATATCCGAAGGTTCCCGATGCAGCGGCACCCAAGTCTCTGCGTCCATTGTGCGAGGCCGGCAACGTAGATGACGAGCTCGTGGTCGTCGCCATACAAGCACTAGAGACTTCGAGGATGACTGGGATGCCCTCGGGTCGGAACTCAACTGATGTCTCAACAGCTGCTGACGACGAGGTTGGCGCCTGCAGACTCTTCTTGCGGTCAGCAGTTGCCTTGGCTGGGGCCACCACGTCGTGTTGCAGATGGCCCATCACTCGCAGCCCGTAGATGAACACCGAGTCGACTTTCTTTGACGACACCGTGACTTGGTGGGCCTTGTCTTCGGTGATTGAGACCACTTGCAGGCAGTGCGGGTCGCAGAGCGTGTTGCCCACGTGGTTGCGGATAAAGTGCTGGTGGATGGCCTCCAGTGCGCACTAGATCGATAATAGGAGTCAGTTCAAGCGTCTACAACACGACGAGTGACCAAGAAAAGACGCACCTCTATGGACTGGAACTTGTCGAGATGCAGCTTGATGGGCGGCTCCGACTCGTTCGTCCACGCGATCAGCACCTTGAAGCTGTCTACAAGAGCCTCCTGGTAGTGAGTCAGTGGGAAGTCACCACAAGCATCCAATTCTCGATGATGAACAAGTCGCCTGGTCCAGGTCGCAGGGGAGAAGCCACGCTTCACAGCACAATACTGCGACCACGAGGCCTCGTCGAGCTGCTGGCCGCCCATGTGAATCTGAACGGAATCGCACATGTCAGTACATGCCCACGAGGGCAAGGGATATATAGAATAGTAGAATACACACCGCCTGGATGCGTCGAATGTCCCTGAGCACTGCCATACGCACGCTGTCGAGGAAGAGGAGTTCGTGTCGTACGAGCTGTATCAGAGGGTTTTTGTACTCGTTCGGTCCTTTCACAAACAGTTCAGTCTCATTGGCACTAAGGCTCTCGAGCTCGAGTGAAAACTTGAGCAACACTTCCGTAGGTGACACCACTGCTATCTGGCGAGACTGGAGCGACCCTGCTGTTGGTATCGCGGAAGAATGCGAATTGTATCCGCTGGCGTCAAAGAGCTTGACAAGTTTCCTGACAAACTCTCGCTGGCGGCGGCTTCGCAGGCGAAACGGATCGAGCTGGGCTCTCGTCTTGACGGTTGACAGGGAAACGTCTGGTCCTATTTCCTCTCGTAGCCACAATCTCGAGATCTGCTCGACAAAGTTCGAGTCCCACGCCCGACCCATGACGCGCTCGACCATCACAACGATCTCTGGAGTCGTTTGAGACGCAGCCACTCGGAGATTCGTGTCACCGCTCTCATCCCCGGATGAGAGGGTTAGAATCACATCGAGACAGTACTTGAGGAGCAATCTATCGTGGCTGGTCGTCAAACCGGACCCGTAGACGTTTGCTGCTGCAGCTCGAAAAGCCTTGGATTGCTGATCACTACCGCCAGCTGTGGTAGTGGTTGCTAATAGAACAAGTGCCTTGATCATCGCGTTCAAGTGTCCATCGCCGAATCCATTGCCTGCCGCCTTCCAGCGGGCAAAACCGAGGTGGTCGCCCGTGGACAGCAGTGTGTGGAGCAACCCAAGACGCTTGAGCACAGGCTCGTAGCCTGGAAGCAACCGCAGCGACTGACATATCAGGTCGTTCTCAAGAAGAGAGAACGTGTGCATCAGGCTCTTTTTCAGCGTGAACGTTCCACCGTATTGCTGCTTACATATTACACGCTTGGTAATACTCACCACCACAGTCCCAGGTGTACCTTGTTCACTTGGTTTTTGACTGGCGAGTGACGAGACCCATAGGCGAAAGTCTGAATGCAGCTGTTGTTCGTCAAGCACCTCGTAGAGTCGCTGGAGCCGCATCTCACGTCTGGGTTGAGACTGCAGGTCTGGGAGAACGACCCAGTGACCTTTCTGCATGGCGCTCAGTAGCTTGCGTTCGAACAAGTCATCGTTACTATCGCTTTCTTGGCCATTGAGATGACTTGGAAAAGCGTCCTGGAAGAGCTGTGGGTCAATTGGCATCTTGGCCTCAGCTGCCACGAGCTCGACTTGGTGGAGAAAATTGTCACCAGAAGCGCAGGTGACTACGATGGGGGTTCGAGGGCTCGAGAAGTCGTGCCAGAGGTCAAAGAGGCCTTGGACGTTAGGCTTCTTGGCTCGAGACCCATCTTGGCGCTCGTTTTCGTGTGTGTCACTTTGTGGAGTAGTATCGACGAGCTCACCATTGCCATCAGCTTCAAATAAAACCAACTCTGCCGATATCGAACTTGAAGCCTCAGTGGGAACCGTCTCAGCCTCGTCGACTAACTCGCTGGTGATAAACTGTTCGACCTCGGCCATGAACAGCTCTATATGGACTGTGCTGATGACGCAGAGTCGCACCAGAGCGCTCAGCTGGGAGAGCGGACGGATTCCCTTCTGCACTTCGGCAACGTCCAAGTCCGCCAGCTCCTTCCACTCGTCTGCGTTTATAGGAGCAGCACCAATCGCTTTCTGCACAGCATGCCGATGCACAATGAACTTTTGCAACTCATCGGAGGCCTCGGCCAAGTAGCACAACGCTCGCCACGAGTGCGGCGTGATCGCCTCAGGACGCAACGCGACGAGCTTAGTCGAGACGACCGACCCACACAATGATCGGAGCTGGTTGTCGTCTTCGCACTCGAGGACTTGAAGCATGCGGTAGACCAAGTTGCTCTTCTGATGGATCACAAGATTACTCGAGTGATCATCAGTCACTGGAGACTTCGGATCTCGTGGCACAACATTGTCTGCGCTACTGTGGCTTGCCGAAGACCGCAGTACTCGGTCATTCAAGCGCATGGCCATTACGAAGTCCCATAACACCTGGTTATCATCGCTCAGACCCGCACATACAAAGCGCCTCACAGTGTCAGTGTAGACTTTCATCAGTTCCTGTCGAGACCGTGGCAGCTCGTAATGCTCGAGTGACTGCGGCAACAGCATCCAGACCCAGGATAAGGTTGATAGGTCTGGACTTTGAGCCACCGCATCATCGTTTACAATGAAGCTCATGTCGCGCCACGCGAGCACCAAGTCCACGCCGCGATCTATGAGAGTCCTGTGGCGATTCAGCAGGCCCACGTTGGCCAGGATCTTACCTCGAGACTCAGTCATGCTGCTTTCGAGAGTGTGCATCGCGCTGCGGTTGCCGATGACGCGCAGCGCCTTGGAGACGTCACCGTAGACGTGTGCGGGGTCTTCATGGGAGAAAAAGTCGAGCAGCTCGTTCTCAATCACGTTCACCTGCTCATGACACGACAGGATGTCCAATTCCAGGGTCTGCATCTCCGTGATCAGGTGCTGCTCGTCATGGACCTCAACAATCTTGATTTGGCACTGCGTCTCGACGAAGGCTGTAGACAGGTCAAAGCGCACGAGACTCAGTTGACTGGCATACGAGAGCTGCCAATGGGGAATCGAAGCGGTCTTCGAGTACACAAAGTAGATTTGCCACGACTCGCTACCGAACTCAACGATGGAATCCGAGACTAGCGAGCCAGGCGGGGAGCTCTCACCAATAGCCAACTGCTGCTGGCCGTGGCTCTTGCTGGAGCCTGGGACCAGGAACCAACAGGGAAAATTATTGATGCCACTACCACCACCACCAGTGTTACTGCCAACACTCATCGTCCCCACGCTGCTGATGTCGCGATTCGTAGCATTAAAGAGCGTACGGCGCTTGGTGGCCAGCAAGGAGCGCAGCGCAAATGCGCTCTCCTCATTAAAGTCACTCAGCACCAGCGTCCTCTGCTTTTTGACAGCGGCTTCAATCGCCTTCCAGAGCAGCTGAGTCCTGTCTTCACTCAATCCAACGCCCGCACAGCTTAGCACCTGTGGTCTCTCGCCTCCGTCAGCGCTTGTCTGCTTCAGGAGCCACTCTGTCGCCATCTCGTGTGGGTCAATCAACAGAGGGAAGCGATAGCTACTTGAGACAATGGTTGCGCTCTCAATCGCGTTCACTTCGCCTCGAGGGAGGCCGTCCAAGTGCCACCGACTGAGCTTGACACTGTCGATCAGAAAGGTCTCGTGCAGTTTACGGTCCATCGAGTGGATCAGACACTGCTTACGGAGCTCGTGGGACCACTGGGTTCTCAAATATGCTCGGAATGCACCACTCGTGGCACTTGCGTAGGCCACAGCACTCGTGGCCAGCATTAAATCACCCATCCACTGGGCCGAGAATTCCGTGTAGTACTCGTACCTCTCCCGCCACTGTCTGCGAGAGGACTCGAGCACTTTCCACACGGAGCTAGCCATCTGTAGCGTCGACACGTTGTCGTGCAGACGGCCTTCGATCTCCTGGCGCTCAAGCTCCGACACGTGGCGGAGCGTGTTTACCTCCAGGTTCGTGGTCTCCTGGGTCTGGATCTCGCGTCGCTTGGAGCGCACATCGTCCTGGGCACCGGTAAAGGCCTCGCGCTCTTGCATGAGCTGAGCGAACTTGGGGCCCGCGAGCACAATATCTTTTGCAAAGCTGGCCCAGGCTTGCACCCACTCGCACATAACACCCGCAAGCTCGTGAAGGGAAGTAAACATGGCCTTTTCAAAGTCTGGCGAGGTGCAGATCGGCAGGATCTGTGCCAGGATCTTGTCGTTCACACGCGATTCGACATCATAGCTCACCAGGTCGTCCCAAAAGCTCTTGGATTTCATGTGCGACGTCATGGCCTCCCAGTAGTCCATGAACACCTCGTCGGGATCGAGCTCGTCGTGCGCCGCCACGGGCTGGATGCCGAAGATGAGCCCGAGACACTCGGCGAGCTGCTTGAGCGCCGTGGGAACGGGTTTAGTGGCCGCGAAGCTCTTGATGAGCGCACGCCGGTGCTGCTTGAGCTCTTGTTCCGGGTTCATAGGTTCTAGCTCTCTAGGTCGGGCTCGAGCATCCTCAGCAACGACGACTTCGGAGCTAGAGCTTGAGATCAGCTCTGAGTTAACCAAACCGGCATCCGATGCTTCCACGTCATCACCAACGGATGTTCCCAAGCTTCCAGTCAGCGGGTTTTCTGACAAGGCACCTGCTGTTAAGTTGCTAACCCCGTCGTCGTGCTCATCCTCTTCGGTCTTGGCGACGTGAAAGACGCTTATCTGGCTCTGCATGTTCCGAAACACGCTCATCGATTCCTTCACGAGCTCATGATATTCGGCCTCGACGTTCGCGAGTCGCCCCTTCTGCACTTCTGTCAGGCTGATGGCCAGTTCAAGTGCGCGATTGAGCTTGTCGGACGCCAACTTCTCCTTCTCCAGTGTCCCCGACATGCGACGCGTCGTCTCGGCGCGTTTCTTCATTTCGGGCTGCAAGAACTCAGTTTGCGCCTGCTCGGCGACTAAAATCTGCTCGGTTCGGTCGAGGAACGCAAGTCCCGACTTGTACTTGTCCTTGCTCGCAGCGATCTCATGGCTCAGGCGTCTCGAAAACTTGAGATAAAGGCCGATCTGGTCCAGGAGCATGGCTGGATCTAACTGCAGCGGAGGTACCTGATCAAACCAGCTCAGCCTCAGATTCTGGTCTGATTCGAGGCCATCGTCTTCATCATCATCATCATTTTCTTGTGCATGTAGGCACCGCCGGGTGCACTGGTAGAGCTGAGCGGCAGTCTGTGCGAGCTGGAACGCGCGCTCCTTGTCCACGTCACCGCTCATCGAGAAGCTCTTGAGTGCAATCGCCGCGAGCGAAGCCTCGGGCCACGCGCCAAAGCGGTTGATCGCACAGTGCTTAAGAATTTGCGGGGTCCTCCACAATACTTTCGACAGTCGTCCGCTGTCACTCAATGAAGTACGAGGGGTGCCATGATGTGTCTGCGGCTCGGAGAGGATCACGACCAATTGGAATTTGATCCGCACCTGAGCGTAGAAGTACCTGAGAACGGCTGCCTTCGAGCTCAGCGGATTGGTCTGCGACACGATACCTTTGCGGCCGCTTAAGCTCCGACTCTCCTCTTGCTCTTGGTGTGCTTGGTCGCGCAGCACTCTCAGTATCTCGTCGTCTAGGTCTTCGTACGCGAGACATTCACACGGGAGCTTAGCGCCCGATGCGAGTCGCTCGATTGCATCATAGTGGAAGTAATACTCGCCCTCATCAGTAGAGCTGGTGGACAACAGCATCGCGTCCTTAAAAATAAACACCACGTGCTCATCTTTCTTTCTCACACTCCTCAGCACCGCGCTTTTGAGCTCACGATGCCACTTGGCTCGACTCACGTTACCTCCCGACGCTGAGCCTGAACCTAAGAGACCTGGGACGCGATAGAGCACCGTGGCCTTTTTACAAATGAAAGCTGCTAGACGTGTGATTGTCGCCATCTTCTTGCCCTGGGAGCCAATGAGCAGCACGTGCTGACCGCTCATCCGTAACAGCCTTGCGAGCCTCAGCACATGCTGGATCACGTAGTCACAGATGACGATCTCGAGACTCTCTGTCCCAACGTTCGTGCGGTACATGGCCATCATGCTGCGCTCGACCGAGAGCTCAACCTTGGAAATCTCGGTCACCTCGCGGTAGCCGTCAATGAAGCCCGCGCCACTGCTCTCTCCAATGAACGTGAAGTGGAGGTGGCTGGCGAGCCAGAGGTGGTTCAGCGCATTATTTTTGACCGTCGCAGTCTCTATAGACGATGGAAAGAAGGTCTCCGGCGACAGATTGAACGCTAAGAGTGCGATGTCTCGGGTGTGTTGGTAGAAGACCGAGAGCTCTTTGGGGTCAGCGAGTCGATCGCCTAGCGTGCGCGCGCTCTCGTGGCACCAGAGCCTTGCGAGAGACGCCTTCTCAGCGAACGTGATAGTGGCCTTGCTGTCGCAGCACACGCTGCGCACAATATCGAAGACGTCCTGGATACGGAACGAATAGTAGAGCTTCTGCGGGTTAAACGATGTCTTGGCTGCGTAGAGCGAGAATTCACCCGCGAGGAATCGGAATAGCTTGGTGGAAGCCTTGATGACGATGGACACCAGCTGGTGCTCTTCCTGGAGTGAGCCCGTGCCACCGAATAGCGCGTCAGCTCCTGGTGGTGGAGAAGTTGATGACAACGAGTCGAAGGCGGGTGATGCGATCGTGTGGCAAATGCTTGAGAGATCGGCGTCGGTCAGTGGCACAAGCGTCACTGGAACGAACCTACTGGTCACTCGCCCGAATGCTCGCTGATGATGCTGGAAATGATGGTTGGCTCGGATCGCTGCAAACGGAACAAGATGCTTGCAGGAAGACACCTGGTTAGAAGTCAGGTGGACAACCTGGCGCTGTTCGACGAGCATTCGAAGCAGCTCGAGCGCCGAGTTGGACGTCCTATGTGGCTCGAGACAGTGGAGGTCGTCGATGAACGCAAACGAGAGCTTGCTGAGCGATGCTCCTCTGGTTGCTGCGGCTGTTTTGTCTCGTGTAAGAGGACGGAAGTGTCCGTTCAAGTGGTCTTTCCATGTGTCATACGAAGGTCCGTCTGTTTCCAGATTGTGGAGACGTTTGTTGCTCGCACGGCTCTTAATGAGCGTTGCAATTTGTCCAAAGACCTGAGCCGAAGAGCTGGTTCTCCCCACAAACACTTGCTGGAAGCGTGAGGCGCCAGTGAGCTTCGCTCCAAAATCTGACTCGCTGTCAATCCCGCTAGTCGTTGGCTGCATAGCGGCATCTGCGAGCGCCTGGGTGTTTGAAAACGCTCCACTGAGCGCCATCCACGTCGCCCCGCAGATACTCTTCCCACTACCACGCAATCCTTCGAGCAGAACTGGGTAGTTGGCCACGAGCAGTTGATTCATGAGGCAGATTGCGGCCGCTATCGAGCCATTAGGTACAGCCAGGTCATTCAGCGTGATCGAGTCGTCCCCGCCACCTGAATCGCTGCTGCCGCCACCCCGTGTATCTCCTGATGTGCTCAGACTGCCCTGGGCCTGAAGCCAGAGCTCGTAATACTCGGTCCAGCGCATCCACTTAAGTCCGTAATCGACCGAAAACCCAAACGCATAGATACTGTGATTGATGGTCATATCAGCCGTGGTGGTTTGGCCTCTGTTGCCCAGTAGACTCGCGCCACGCTGTGAGGAATTCACCCCTCCCGAGCTCGAGGCTTGACCAGTCTCTGTGGTCCCACTGGGGAAGAAGAGCACGAGCACGCGCTTGAGCGACGACTGCGCGGCGTGTGGTCCATGGATGATGAGATGGCGCAGGAAGTCGTGGAAGCACTGCCGCTCCCGAGGCTCGCTGGTACTACCGACACCCCAGACGATCGCTTGGAGGAAAAAGCAGTGGGTCGCGGTCTTGCGCTGCTTGCCGCTTACCATCGTGCTCAGTTTCCCCCATGATTGACGGATTGAACTATGAAATATCGCCAACAAGGCCTTGAACCGAGTTAGGCGTAGTTGTGGATACCCATCCTGGAAATTCTGTGCCACAAAGTCTAGAGATGCATCCAGGGTTTCGTCCAGAACGACATCCAGGATCCCAACAATCTCATCGGTCAAGGCCCCAAACTCAGCCTCATAGAGCTTCTTCCAGGCTGCGTAGAGCCCTCGCCAGTCGTGCGTTATGGTTTTCCCTGTGTTGACGATGCCCACGCGTGTGAGGAACGACGGGGATACGTTGGCGAGCACAGTGGTCTCCATCACGAGGCGTACGCACTGAGGCAACACGATGTACTTCCCCGATCTGAGCAGCAGGCCCTCTTGTTGACGGCCAGCAGTCGTCTGATCACAGGATGGTGATGACGACGCATCGACCAGACAGAGCAGCTTCTCGCTCCAAAGCGCTTCGAGGTCTCCATCGAACACAAACCACGTCTGCGTCTGACTCTGCTGAAAGCAGCGCTTGGCGTCTCGAATCAGATTCGCAAGTAGCGTGTCGGCGAAGTGCTCGGCCGTGATGCCCAAGAGTTGCTCGAGTGTGAGTGCACGTGGGGCGAGCACGATGCAGCGCGTGGGCGCCACAATCCCCAGTGGTGCCCTGGTTTCATAACTGCGACCATCTCCCGGAATGAGCATGGGCTTGTGCGCTTGCTCAGTCGCTGCGAGTTGTGAGAGCGACCTCGCGAGTGCCCTGTACAGTGCTGTCTTGCCCACCTGAATGTCCCCAGAAATGACGACGGCGCCTCTGGAGTTCGCTTGCATCGTGTGCAGCAGCTGGACAACTTTCCGCCCAAAACCAACGCCGAAGATCAGCCACGCCGGATCTTTCGTGCGCACGATTCCTTCAACCGCGTCTTCTAGCGGGAGTTGCAGCGGTGCAGGTTGGCCACGCGAGCTCAACACGACTGGTGATACCAGACGAGACGCGAGCAGGAAGCTCTTGGTCACGCGCAGCTCCCTCGTGAGCGAATTGGCCGCAAAGTCCCGCAACAGAAATTCAATCACGTCCAGATGCGCACACGGGGTCACCTTGCTTAGCTCCTCGCGCAGCGCGAGGCACACGAGTTTGTGTTCGAGCTTCTCCATTTCGTGCGCGTCAAACGGATCCGCGTGCCTGGCCCCAAGGCGTCGGAGCACATTGCTTGTGGTCGCACCAGTGTGAGGATCCGAGCCTGAAGATGATTCCTCCTGTGCCTTGAGCTCCACGGCATGGCTCACCACTCGCTTTATGCATCGTAGGTTCAGAAAAGTGCTGTCCATGGAGTCAACGCGGTACTCACGATCACTGTGGATGAGCGCAAAGCCGCGTTCAAAGGCACTGAGCACTACGAATACGAGCTTGGCGAGCATGCGCGCGTGTGCAAACCAACCCTGTTGTAGCAGACGCTCGGTGATGATCTCAATATCGGGGCTCTGCACAACAACGCTTCTGAAGAAGAACCGGCTTTCAGCCGCTACCAGCGGATTCACAGAGCTACCTGCCGTGCCTTGAAGCAGAGCTACATAGTGGCAGCCACGTTTGATGCGCACCCTGTGGCCCAGCAGCGTGCATTGGCTCTGCTTGGCCGCAAGTGCGCCCATGACGTGTGCGCAGAGATAGCCGACCAGGGACACTTGGTTCCGCTCGAGCAGCTGAAAGTTGGCCATTGCTAGCCACGCGCCACAGGCTGCCGCACCTTTAATGAACTGCAGCACGTCGCCAAACGAGAGCGATTTGGCGCAGTCGATATGAGCAAACAGGCGGCCACACACCATAGAAAACGCGGCGCTCAGGGTCGTCTTGCCAGACCCAGCGGTCCCTTCCAGACATGTGCCGCGGTTCAAAACAGATGCTGCCTGAGCCATTGCCTGAAAGCATCGGAGGGTCAATGGTGTGAGAAAGAACATGGGCGACTGGTTGCCCAGGTACTCAAAACCATAGGCCAGTGGCGAGGCCGTCATGAGTTTCACGGTGAACGTGTTGTCCTCGTAGTAATACCGGGGCTGTGCGAGCCACGTGAGGCTCTCAAAGGCCTCCTCATCCATTGACGTAGAAGGTGTTGGCGTGCTTGGATCGCGCAATGAATCATCTGGTACGTTCGCAGAATGAATGCATGCGCGTATCTCCTGGAGTACGGCGCTTGAGACTTCTTGCAGACGCTGCAGCAGCAGTAGGACATTGGCCAATGACAGCCTCACGTGCGCATGGACTGCCGCTTTCATTTCCTTGACCAGTGAGCTGTGCTTCTCACGCAAGCCCTCAACCTGGGCCTCCCATGCCACAAGGCGATCCTGATACGTCCCAAGATGGTTGGCATGCTCGCATTGTATCGTCCATGCGTGTTGAATGGCTACGAGAAGTACCTGCTCAGGCCACAAAAGACACCACTTGCGGAACTCCTTGCGGCCGGCGTCGCTGACTGAAGCGCGGATCGAGGCCTGGAGGATCGTGACCATGGACGACTCGAGCTTGCCGAGCCAGATCGTCATGCTGGCGTTCGCCGTGGCGATGGGTGTTCCTATGGAGAAGTGTTCGCCAGCACTACTCACCACTGCTGTGATCTCCTTGGACGCGGTCACTTGGATGCGGTTGATCCCAGGGAAACACGGCGCCAAGGAATCCCATAGCTCTCTGGATTCCAGCAGCACTTCGCCACTGGGGCTACGACACGAGAGCGCACCGACGAGCTCGTGGTCAGACAGGAAGCAGAAGCGCGCAAAGCTCTGACGCTTGCTGTCGAGTCCAACGCGTAGGTTCTCCTGGGTTTCCTCCAGCAGCTCTAGGCACGTCTTTAAGTCTGTCAGCATCCCGTCCGCAACGGGTAAAGGCCCTGGTTCTGACTTACCACTAGCCGTAATAGGCGCAACGCGAGGAACTAATTCGCGACATAGTGGCTGTCTTTGCAACTTCATGACAACGTTTCTGTAGAGCTCATCGGCGGTCGAGAAGAGTCGCGTCTCCTTGGAGTTGGCATCTACCACGTTGGCCGCAAACAGTGGCCGCAGTGCCTTCCACACGCGCTGCACCTCGGTCAACGCGTCCACCAGTTGGCGCACCTGCTGCGTGAACTGGAGCCACGAGGCGATCTCGGGCGCAAACGGGAGCGCATGCTGCATACAGAGTAGTGACTGCAGGCGCGTCTGGTTTTCCTCCACCAGGCTGTGAATCTCTTCCACACACGACCGCCGCAATAGCGTGCTAGGCTCTTCTATCTCAGCCTCAGCTGGTTCTAGGCTCACAGCGCCACTGGCGGCGGTGATTACCGCGAGTTTCTTCGTAGGCTTAAAGGCGAATTGGACATCGTCCCATTCGGTTGCGATCTGCGCGAGTGCGTGCTCGACCTGCTTTTCCTGCGTGGCGTTCTGACAGATCTCCAGGATCGCCAGCAAATGGTCGAACGCGCCATTTTCGAGCAGCTTGAGCAACGTCACGGGCTCCTGCGCGTCGAGTGGTACTCCAATGAGCCCCGCAATCTCTTTGAGATGGCGCTCCTGCATGGACGGATGAAGGATTGCGCCCACGAGTCGCGCATTCTCCCGAAAGTCCGCAATCTGCTTCTTCACCATTTCCGCCGTGATGGCCGCGGCCGCCGAGTTCAAGTGCAGCAGTTTTGAGACGTTGGCCACGATGGACAGCATCTTATGCAGCGTCGCCATGCCTTCGCTCGGCTCGAGCTCGAAGACGTTCCCGCGAAGCCAGCGGGAGCTCATCTCGCGAAACTCCCGCGCAGTCTTCCACAGTTGCTCGTAGGGTTCCATCTCCTCGGTGATGTCGTCCAGTTTGCTAAAGTCCGTAGTCTTCCATTGGAGCTTGAGCTCTTCCTCGACGATCGCGTCCATGGTCTTGCGGAACGAGAAGAGCGTGTCCTTCATCTTGGCGAGCTGCACGACATAGGTCGCGGCGTGACGAAGATCCCCTTTCTTTGCAAAGCCCTTGACTTCGCCGTCAAAGTCCTCAATCTCAGCCTGGAACCGCGTGCGCTTAGCCAAAAAGATGGTCTCGATGCGCGCACGTTCGTTCACGAGTGAGCCCTCGGCGTCCTGTAGCAACTTGGCGATGTGACTTTGCCACTTGAGTGTCTTAGCGGTTGAGAGCAGCAGGTCGGTAGACAGGCGGAAGTGACCACCTGCGCTCCCTTGTAGGGCGGAAGTGTCCGACTCGCCACCACCACTGAGGCTCTCTGCACCAGTGATTGGCGGTGTATCCATGCGCACGCTGCCTCTCTCAAAAAGCAGAAACTGAATCCGAGCCTTGATGGAGTCCGCCTGCTGCTGGAGCTCGGCGATCTTGGTGGTCTTGAGAAAATTCACAAACTCTTCGGCGTCCACCAGTTCATAGAGGTCCACGGGTTTCTTCGCAAGTCGGGTGGCGACGTCCTTGTACTCGTGACGCAGCTTGGCATTCAGGCGCGACGTGTGCTCCTGGAACGCGTTTAGCAGCTGGTTTACCCATTGCGCGAGTCCAGCGAGAATCGTGTTGTTCACGAGGCTGCAATCGACGCAGAAGAGCCTCAGATACGCTCTATCGTGGGTCTCGTTGGTGATGCGCTCGGTGGTCCTTCGCACGCTCTCCATCTCGGCACAACAGACGGCGACGTCGCTGCATCTCACGAGCTCCTGGGTGTTCAAAGTGAACACGTACCTGTGCATCTGTGAGAGCGCGGCATAGTCGGACTGCAGCTGGCGCAAATGGCTCAAGTTCAGTTCGACGATCTCACGAATGCGGATCGTAGCGAACACGAGCGCGTCTTCCTGGGACGTGACGTTCCAGAGGAACGGCAAGGTGGGCGTGGAGAACTGCAACGGCTCGTCAAACTGCGTCTCGATGCGCGCGATGTTGTAAAACAGCTGCGGAAGATTGTGCAGCACACTCAGGACATGGCTCGGGATGTCCACGAGCGAGTCGCGGAACTGCACGTCGCCGCTGCCGCTATGCATCGTGAGCGCGATGAGCATACCCGAGTAGCTCGGCGTCTGGTGGCCACCCATTTTTAATAATGGACCATCACCATCTGTCTCGATCGGCACCGGCGCACCGAAGAGCTCAAAGAATGTGACGTAGGCCTGCACGGATTTCACGATGAGTGCGCGCAGCTGCAGCGACATGAGCGCAGCGATGGACTCAAAGAGGTGGCGCGTACGGAACTCCACTGCTGCGACGGACGTGGTGGCAGTGAACGTCTCGGCCTTGACAGCGTCCTCCACCATATTCTTGGCCCTTCGGTACCAATTCTTCATCAGCATCGCCTTCACGTGGGCCGCGTGTTGGAGCTGCTCGCTCTCGAATGCGTGAAGATCCAATGGTGTGATGCTCGCGCTGAGCATCTCGACAGTGGGCAGCTTCACCAGCAGCAGCGACGGTTCGAGATCGTGCCAGAGGGTCTGTAAAGTGCGCACGAGTACATCTGAGAGGATGTACGTCGTGCTGAGCTTAGTTTTGACACGCTGGCGACGCCGAGTCTTGCTATCCTGGTGATTGCTGTAGTTTCCTCTTCGCGATACGTTCTTTTTATCTCTGGCTCTGCTGGACAAGCCCTTTATGTGGCTCTTCTGCTGCATTAGCCTCAGTGCCAGGAGCTTGAGATCCTGCAGACAGCCGTTGCTACCAGCGCTGTTGCCCCACTTCCAGTGCACTGGTAGCATCGCGTGCGTCGGCGTGCCATACGGGATTCTCAGCCGCAGTCGTGAGCCTTCGCGAAGCAAAATGTAGTCGAGCAGCGCCTTCTTCGCGCTCACGTAGTAGTTGACGATAAACTCTCGCTGGGCCGCGCTCAAGATCCGCACCATGTGGCCACTGGGCGGCTCAGTGAGGTACTTGACCGAGGACACGACAATTCGGTCGATGAGCTCCGAGGTCATGGGCGCGAGCCAGTGGCGCTCGACGAGCGTCTCGTCGCCGCTGATGTACGCAAAGTAGCGCTCTTCCGACTTGGCGTTGAGTGTCGGATCTTGTTCGGTAATCTTGGACGCTTTCAAAGAAGCTACTCTTGGATCCGAGTCGTTCACAAGCAACTCTGGGGGCCGAATGGTCTCGAACTTCCGCTTATATCCCGGAGAACCTGGTAAACATACGTCTAGCCAAAGCGCACCTCGCTCCATGGTTTGTGGCAGCGGATCATGGTTGCTGTTGGTGTCCAGCTGCTGCTGACCTCGGTACATTGTCTCCTCGTAGATCATGATCCCCACCACAGCCGCTTTGGACCCGCTGCTGCCACCCATCACTGCCTTCTGCATCACTAGCAGACAAGCCGAGGCGGTGTAGTTGGACGCGATGCGGTTGCTCGGCTGCAGGAACGACATGTTCTGGTCTGGTTCCACGCACAGTGTGCGACTCAAAGGGTCGAAGAGCAGCGGGAACTCGGGTGAGAGCACGCCAGCTGCACGCTTAAGGTCCTTGTCTAAGGAACTCAGACTCTGGGCTGAAATATCGTTCTCAGTATCCTCTGCCTTCTGATAGCGAGCCTGCAGCTGCTTGGACCTGGGTGACGCCTTCACGAGCGCACCACCGTGCAGTGAGGATGTAGGAGTCATTGTTCTGCCAATATTGTTGTTGCTCGGCTGGAGGAGATGGCTCTGAGTGGGCGGCCTCTTTGGCAAATTCAGGTCGAACTTGAAACTTGGGATTGCGTGCGAGCTGTCGTACACGGAGTTCACTTGGATGGCCTGTGAGAAGTCATCGCTCGTGAGGAACGAGGGCCTGGATGCAAAACAGGGTAAGAGACGAGCAGGACAGGTCAGCGGCTGGTATCTCATCCGATGGCGGGATTGTGCTCAATGGGCACCACGTACTTTGACTTGGGGATCGAGGTTGCCTTCTTGTTCAAAATAGTGCGCTTCACAACGCTCTCGCCCGTGCGGATCTCATATTCCAAGGCTGGCCTTGAGCTCTGAAGTTAGTAGCAAAAGTCACACTTGTTGAACAGGAGACCTCAGCAATCAATGAAAGAATGTAGAGCCGACAGCAGAATTTACCGTTGAGCGAGTCGCCATTTGGTGTTCGATGACGCGATTTGCGCACGAGATGACGCCGATGCCGATGTTCAGCTCCACCTGGTAGGCATGAAACAGATAATCACAAGGAACGTAAGTTTCACGAATGCAACGGCGACTGTACTTCTCGGCTGACAGACACGCACCAGCTTGCAGTGGTGCATGGCCTGCCCAATCTTCTGAATCACAGCCTGGAGCCACTCCTGAGCCTTAACCGCGCCCACTGCATCTCCGCAGCAGGCCGCCATCTCAAGAAAATTGAATGCAAACACGTCCACACGACTCGAATTCGCGGCGGCTGGCGTCGAGTCCCTCCTCTCGGCGTTCGCACTGATGCTTGAACTGGAATTGGTGCCCAGTCGCGCACTTGTCTGTAGCCCAAACGCGTCCAAGAAGCTCCGGTCGGGCTCTAGATGGAGTGGCAACCAAATATACACTGTAGGCCAAAACAAACTCGCGCCTAACCTTCATAGACGAGGTAGGGCCGTACCAAAGTGCGGGATGCGGATGCTCATTGCCTGCGCCTTGAGGCTTACGGTGCCGAAGCGAGGGATCGTCGCGGGCGCCTCCATCGCAATCTACAGCTCACCATAAGTCAGAGCTTGGTACTTGTAGGCATTCACCTGTATACAAGAGACTAATGGCGTGGTCTACATACCTGCGTCTGCACCCAGTCGCAGAGGAACTGCCAGACGACGGCACACTCGTCCGCCGTGATGGGGAACGCGCTCATGAGCGACCGTGGCGTCTTCACTGGCAGCCACGAGCGCGTGCTGACGATACTGCGTTGCGCCTGCTGCTGCTGGCGTGAGCGGTCGTCGCTTTGCGAGCCAACGGGCGGCAGCACCAGCGGCGCTGCAAAGGCGCCTGCGTTGTCCCGCGGACCGCGCTCAATAGTAGTGGCGGTGCGTGGATGTAGTGTGCACGTAGAGGCAGGCGCGAGCGCCGAGAAGAGCGCGCGCTCCGTCACGACGTCGACGCCCGCGAGACTCTCCATCTTGTTGTTGCTTTTGGAGGATTTTTGGCAAAACCTTGTATGTTGTTCACTTTTGTCTTTTGTCACAAAAATCCAACCCAAACACCCAAAGATAGCTCTTTGAGTTTTTTGGCGCCAAAAGAATTCGCAAACCACGATTTCGAACGGGACTGAGTTTGAGAGCCGTGGATCATTCCGAAGACAGCGTTTGCAGAGTTGCTGCCACGCACCTCAGAAGATCCGCACCTCAGAAGACCCACAAACGAACGAATGCCAGCAGGTGCTTCTGTCGAGTGTTGTCGTGTGGTCCCTCGGTCAACTTTGCGTGCGTGTTGCCGTTATCTTCCCCTTTCAAAGAAAGCACTCCGGAGCACAGGCACTCTCGAAACACGCCAGCAACACACAAGTAAGTCGTCGGCCTTCCTTCTCCGCTCATACCTGACACATTGTCGTGTTTCACGTGTGCTTCTCTGTGTGTATCTCTCTCCTTCGTATTTTTCACCAAGTGCCAAGCAAAGCTGGACGAAGTGCCTTCTCGTCGCCGTTCGATGGGTGTGAAGGACAGGACGCGTTTGAAGAGGTTAATCGTGTCACGTGGGTGCCCAATTACGGCAGAATCGTGCCCACTGAGTTCATTGTAACGAACTCGTATCTCGCTACTTATGAAATGCTGGGTTGTCACGAAGAAGCGAAGAAGTTCCTCACAAGGAGCGTGTTCGTGGACAGCATGGCGCGTTTCGGGATGACGGCGCTATGCGAGGCAGGAGCGAACAGAAATACCAGTTTGGTGGCCTTCTCGATCGCGAACGGAGCCTCGCTGGGCTAGAAGGCGTACTCGAGATATTCGCTTCGGGAAAGCGAGACCCCGCTCACTCTCGCTGGCCGCAGAGGTCATATGGATACCTTTCGCTTACTTGTGGAAGCTGGCGTACCAGTCAACGTTCGTAGTGGACACGACGGAGAAACACCATTGATATCCGCAACTCGGTCAGGTTTCTTTGCTGGCGTGCAGCTGCTGATCTCACACGGCGGCGGGGCTTTTCGGGTTCATGATGGGCAGACGACGAGTTCCCATTGCTTCTCGGGAATTTGGAGACGATGAAGACACTGTGCGTCGCCACACTCGAGTTCAAAGCATTGTGCCTTCGCGTTGTCGAAAGACTCGTCACGCAGCTGCAGTACTGGGAATCGCCAGACCAAGAGCTGAAAGAGAGTGCCGTGGTGTCGTTCGCAAGTATCCTGTTTCGCGTGTGCACCCTGCTGTTCGAGATTCAAAAGCAACACAAGTCACTCTCGCGATTTATTGGAAGCCGTGCGATTGCCAACAGGATCCAAGACATTCATGAAGAGATGAACCAGTTTGCCGAACTGCACGGTCAAGCTCCCGATAGCCAACTCTGCGAAGAGCAGTTGCACGAAGGCTGCTTGGAAATCCAACTGCGTCTCGAAGAGTTGGCTAACACTGACAATACACTCAAGGTCGGATTTTCGACCCTCGCCAAGCTATTCCAAGGAGCGATTCTTCTTCAAAACGAAGCCAATCTCCACGAAAAAGAGGGCAATCACGACATACGAGACAGTGTCCAGAGAGTACTCGACTGCTATCTCAAAGTGAACACAATGGAAGTACCGCCGGTCCCAGAGTGGTTTGTTTTTCGTGACGACGTCGAGCTTCAAAGCTGGAGTGAGTTGCCTTCTGGGAACGATTTCACTGTCTACAAAGGGAAGTGGCGGAAATCCGATGTGGTGATCGAAAGGAGCGACTTGCTTTCGCCGATTGGCAACTTTGAGCAAGCTGCGTCGACGTGGTACTCGCTGAGTCACCCGAATGTCGTGGGGCTGTTTGGGGCATGCCACGTCAAGTTTCATCGATTCTTCGTCGTCGATTCGGTGGCAAGCGGGCGACCTCTGTACGAATTCTTGAGCGAGGAGAATTCGAATCGAGCACTCTAGTGGAAATACCTGTACGAGGCCGCCCGCGGGCTGGAGTACCTCCACAATCAGAGAGTTGTCCACGGCGACCTCCGACGAGAGCACATCCTCATTGGCTCAGATGGGGTCACACGATTGCATGGCATTGGCTCGGCTCCTTTCAATGTCAGAAATGACGACCAGCACAAGTACAGCTGGGTGGCGCCCGAAATTGCTCGACGCAAATCAAGTGCGACCGCCGCGTCCGATGTGTACTCATTCGGAATGTGCATCTGGGAAGCAGTGACACTCGAGTTCCCGTGGAAGGATACCAGCTCGCGGGAGATTGAAGTGAATCTATTGCAGGGTGAACTTCCTCATCATCCTTCAAACATGGACGATGCTGCGTGGGATTTGGTCACGAAGATGTGCGCAGCAAACCCAGGTGCGCGCATGACTCTCAATCGCGTCATCACTCGACTGAAGCAGCTTGAATTGAACCAGAGATCAACACTCGGTGAGCCACAAGCAGACACGGAGACGAGCGACAGCAATGAGGTACGCGTCTCTGTGGTAGCTATACTTGCATAGTCACTACTGACCATACTCGTGTACGATCTGAGCAGGATCGATGCGAAGGATTGGAATCGCACATATTTGCGGAGCTGGACGGAAGCACCATCCAAGACACGTTTAAAAGGATCCAGGCAAAGCGCGAGCTGCTTTCAGAGAACCAGTGGATGTTCAAGACCGCTCTACCAGCGTTCGACTTCATATTCGATCTTCTTCGAGAGCGCCACCAGGTGCCACGAGATGTCGAAGTCGTCAGCTTTTGCAGGGTTTTGTACGACTTCGAACAATTGTTGCGCCTCGCGAGAGCACGCAGCTGCAAAGTAGCCGAGACTCACGGCGTTGCATACACCAAGCTAGATCGACTGCTAGACTTGCTGGATGTGCGAGACACCGACCCCATCCGGCTATGGAGACACGACGACTCCCACGCGGGTCTCGGAAACCAGCCACCATATATCGGCTTTGCTAATACGAGCAATAACTCTGAGAAAGAGGAGAGAGGTGGGAACAAGGAGTCGAGTACAGTCAGCGTGGAATTGGTCGACCCTTCAGCCGCGAGCCATGATTCCTGGACGCAACAAGGTCTCGCCGCAGTGTCCGAGCCCTCCTCGCTGCCGTGGTATCGGTCGCTCAAAGATCTGGTCTTCAGCGAGTCGCAGAAGATCGGGAAGGGGTCCTTCGGCTTCGTGTGTAAAGGGTTGTGGCTGGACGCGCCTGTCGTGATCAAGTTCATGGGGTATGACGGAGATGCCAAGGCTGTATCGACGGATCTGCTGTTACACGAGGTGCGTGTGGCATCGTCTCAACCACCCGCACATACTCAAGTTCTATGGAGCCTGTCACGTTGATAAGCGCTACTTTGTGTGTGAGTATGCATCGAATGGCGAGCTGAAGGATTTCCTGAGAAAGCCTGGCAACGAATACCTCTTGTGGCAGAAGATGCACGAAGCCGCTCTGGGACTTGAGTACCTGCACTCGCAGAACGTGGCCCACAACGACCTCAAGTGCGACAACATCATGGTGGGCATGGACGGCAAGGCCAAGCTGATCGACTTTGGCCTGAGCACGTTGCTGGGCGAAGCAGAAATCAAGATCGACGTCAAGAAGATGGGAGCAGTCAACTGGCGCTCGCCTGAGTACCTGGCTGGAGATCGACCATCGAGTGCCTCAGACGCGTTCTCGTTTGCGATGTGCATCATCGAGGTCGTGAGTGGGGAGATCCCGTGGAGGAAGGGCATGCTTTCGGTTGCCATCCGCTACCAATGGAGAAAAGGGAATGGCCTCTATCTCCCAGACTCGATGAGTGCAAAGCAGAAAAACCTCATTCACTTGATGACGAAGCAGGTGCCATCGAAGCGCGAACCATTGAGACGCGTGGTGAAAAAGCTGAACGAGTTTGCGCAAGAAGCACTTGCGGAGAGAGCTCTGTAGCGAATCGAGTGGGTAAAAAAAGAGCTCCATCCATTGTGTCTCATTCATTGTGTCATAGCAGCTTCGATGCATACACACATAGCATATATCAGTACTGAAACATCGTGGGGCTACAATCACGAGCTAATTTGTCTCCACAAGTAGTGGTCTCTCTCATGCCAGAAAACAAGAACACATGTTGATTCTTCAAGTTGCAATGGGTTGGCATAATCTCCGACTCCTACTACTGCAGCAGCTAACACTGTTCAACACAAACACAAGCATACACAATTATGCAATAGCGCACACACCACCTCCTTCCACAGCGGTGCTGATCGAAACTACCTCAGAAGCCGTATGGCCGTCAGTTGCTGCCTGATTTGACAGCGCGTGCGCGACCTCAAAAAAACCATCCAACTGGAGCAAACTCACAAGCTTCGTGCCCACACCAAGTAACTCGATCTCTGCTGCTGGAGCAGCGCCATTGGCCCACGGGTCGTTCAGGGTCAAGCTCACAAAATCCTCGCTATCTCGCACTCTGACGCCGCTCACATGCAAGGAATCGAGCACCAGGCGCACCAGCTCGCTGTAAAAGCCCGCGCTCGACTCGATCTCCTTGTCGGTGATGCTCGACCAGGCGAGGATCGCGCTCAGAACGTGGCAGAAGCCCAGCGTCGGCAGCTTGCCGCGCGAGTCAGCCTGGTTCTCCAACCACGAGCAGTCGGCGAACAATAAATACGGAAGCTTCGACAGCAAGTGGTCCCAGAGCTGGACCACGAGCGCTCGCCCCCACTGAGTCAATCGGAAAGCACCGCTCTGAGGAGTCAGGCAGTTCACTTGGACAACGTCAAACATCAGCAGAAACACGTACACGCCTGGGGATGCGACCATGTCCCCAGTGAACGCAGGCATCGTGGAGACGGCGCGACGACGACTCACCAGAAACCAGAGGGCCTTTGCTTGCTGCTGCAGCCACGCCACAGAGTTGACCTTCTTCGCTCCTCCCACTCGCTCGACCAGTGCTAGATTGACTGTCAACTGCAGCACATTCTCAGGATCACCATCTTGAGCTCGCTCGACCATCTTCTGGAGCTTCACGACCAAAGTCTCAGCCCACGAGAGCCGAATCTTGTCTAGCACTCGGTAAAATTGGTCGGTCACCAACGCTGGGTTCAGTGTTTCGACCAGACTGCCGCCATCCATGCCAAGCTCAAGCAGCTCACTCTGTGTCCCACCGAGTGGGACTTCAACGACGATCGCCTGCACAATGAACTGCGCTAAGTGGATCGGGAACGCCTGCAGACCTGGGTAGCGGTGCAGGAAACTCGTCGCTCGCGACATCTCGATACAATCGCCCGGGTTGAGCTTCGAGAAATGACGCGTCCACTCAAATCCAAGAGTCGGCGCGCCGCCAAAGCAAAAGTAGAGTAGCGAGCCAAGTCGCAGATCGGAGAGTCTCTCGAGATGATCCGATGGCCCAGTATCACTTCCACTCGTCGTCAGGTCCACGTCGCCTTTTTCACGAATCATAACTGTCCTTGGGCGATAGGCGTCATCGTCGTCTTCGACGACAACGTCAGGCGGAGCGCGGTCGGGAGAAACAACCATGTCGTTAGCACTCTCGTCGTCCTCGATCACAATCACCTCGTGTGGCCTGCGTGGCTTCTTGTTGCGGCGAAATGGTGGGATCGCGGGGCGATCCAACGCCAGCTCTTGACCTATGAGCACCTCTCGGTCACGCTGTTCTTGGTCGCCTTCAGCTCGCTCGGACGCGAGATTACCAACATCCGACACCACTGCCATCTGGGTGTTATCGTTGCTGTTCACGGAGCTCGCAGCGTGGGAGGTCGGCTGTGATGAGTACTGTTGGTTGTCGGTCTCAGAGGAGACGCTGCGATTGTTGAGTGCAGTAATTCCAGTGTCTTGACGAAACGGCGAGAGCTCAGGTCGAGCTTGGGTCTGGTATGGTGAGCGCCCACCACTGGACCGCTGGACACGGTCTCTCGGATTGCTGCGACTGCGGGTTCGCGATCGCTGCGGAGCAACAACCGGACCGACATGGCTTAGTGACGCTGCACGCACTGCAAGATGGTCGTGGTAGAGCACACCACTGCTGCCATGGCGGTCTTCATAGTGCCGGCTGTTGCTGTGTGCCACAGGATATGCATCTAGCGATCGCCTCGGCGGTGACTGGGGCCGTTGTCGCTCTGCTGCCAGTCGCCGCACGCTCTCCTCAACACGCCGGACATGCTCGTCCATTCGTCGCGCGTTTTCGTCCATGCGCTGTAGCTTGTCCTCCATGCGCCCCATACCATCACGAAAAGTGCCCTCCAAGTCAAGGACCATGTCGCGCAGGCGCTTGTTCTCAACGATATGCTGGCGCGTATCGTGGTCCAGCGCAGCGAACAGCTCGCCCCTGAGGTCCCGAAGCTGTATTGTGAAATTCTGGTGGACATCGTCCAGTCGCGAATCGAAGCGAACGGTGAGCCGCCGCAGGTCTTCACCGATCAGGCGCACATCTCGCCCTAGCATGTGGAGTTTATCCTTGATCACTGGGTCTTCAACTGACGGGAAATGATGGTGGAAGGGAGGAGGAGGTGGCGGTGGAGACGAGTGCCGCATCGGTTGCATCGGCGGAAGCTGGTGCTTCATATTCTGGTCGTGCAGCTGCTGAAGCTGGAGCTGGAGCTGATGCTTGGTCACGAAATCGTCCTGTTGCCGGTCGACGCGGTGGCCCAGCTCGCTCAGCTCCCCCTTGAGCCGATCAAGGTTATCGGCTGCCACCTCGTCCATCTCGTGAACGTGGTGTTTGATCGCCTTCACGTGTGCGTCCAGCGCTGCAGTGCTTCGAGTGGTGTCAGCGCGCTCCTGACGCCCCGTCTGACCAAGCTGCTGGATCTCGGCCCTGAGCGCGTCGAGCGCCTGCTGCTTGTCGTCGAGCTGGACCGCGCACGTGTCCTTGTACTTGGCGAGCTCCGCGTCATTGCGCTCCTGCAGCTCCGTGAGCTGCGTCATGAGACACTCCTCGTCGATGCTCTGAGTCGCCTGCTGCTGGACGCGCTGGTCGAGCGTGCGCAGTTTCTTCTTGAGGCTCTGCACCTCGGCCTGCAGCGCGCTCGAGGCCGCTTCCACGTCACGCTGGAGCGTCTCGACACACGCGACCGTGTCCTTCGCCTGCTTCTCCACTTGCGTCTGCACGCTGCGGAAGTCCGCCGTCTCGTCCTGCACCTGCACCACGGCCGTGTCGGCGATCTGCTCCACGCGCTCGAGCTCGCGGCGCACTAATAGAATAAATAACCACATAACCACAAGAATCAGCTTCTCAGTACGAAGCAACCAGACGTCTCACGTATGTCGCTATACGACGAATCGAACTCACCTTTCATGCACTCGGCACGGATCTCAGAGAGGTCTACAGTTGTAGAAAATAACAAAATCCACAGCGTCAGTAGCAAGTACGTGAGCCCATCCAAGCCACGTATACACACACACACACACACATACACGCACGACGTACTCATCTGCGTGCACAGCTGCCACTTGGTGTGCACATCCATCTTGCGCCGCATCAGCTCTTCTAGGCTCTGGCCGCCACCGCTGCTCTCGTTCCCGCCAAGATGCGGCGACATGCTGTTGTTGCTGGCACTGGCGGGCGCATTGTCCGCCTTGGGCTTGGACGACGCGCTGCGCTTGCGCTTCCTGTTGCTCCTACCTTTGGCGTCCGCATCCGCATCCTGACGCGGCGCCGTCGTGCGCACCGTCGCCATGCTCCCCACGCGCGTAGCAGACAGTTGGCTTGAGATCTCGACTGCCTTTGCTTGCTCAAAAACATTCCAATTCAGAGTCTGCATTTGCGAAATAATGCCAATTTGGACAACCCCAATACGGGTTTGTTTCTGATACAACATATAGTATACAAACCACCTCTTGTACTGCTTTTCCAACAGCGACTGGATGAACGCCAGGTCGTACTGACTGCGGTCGAAGGCGCATCGGTCGATCTCCTTGTCGATCTTCTGCGGAGCTTCTTGCTGCTGCTTTGATGCTGAGAGCCCACCACTAGTTTCCTGGGCAGATCGGAAAAACTGGCCAATGCGGAAGTGCTGACACTCTGCACTAATACCGTAGCTAAACTATCATCACCGCTGCTGCGTTCGAAGATCTTTGTACAGTAGTTGACGCCTTGGAGCTGACTGCGCTGCATTTCGTGATACCCACCGGGGATATTGAGGCGACACGCTGTTCGCATCTAAAAAAAAGCAGCCTGGGCGTTAGAACTCGACAATGACAATCTGTAATGAGCTCTTTACAGCGCGTGGGGACCTTATCTGACGAAGCGAGGCGTGGATCTCCATCACGACGTCACGTGACTCTTTGGCGCATAAGTCGGGGCTCGCGAACACAAACTCGATGCACCCAAGCATGATCTGATACTTTGGGGTCGCGTACTGGAAAAATCCCTCGACTATGAGCACATTCGCCTCTTGGAACGTCAAGTGGACGGCGCTGAGAAGATATGTGAGCGATGTCGACTGCATGAGCGCCTCGATTTTGCGCACGATGGCGTCAGCGCCTGAGATAAATCATCTCAACCAGTGAGATAAGAATGCCTCAGCAGTTTAGCAATGGCAGACAACACAGCGATCAGAACAAACAAACAGCAATGTCACTCAGACTTACCGGTGATATCGTCCGACTCCGAGAGCAGCGTCTCCTTGACTCTCTCCAGCGACTTGACCGCATTTTCATCACGCGAATCCTGATACAATAAAAAATAAGCCTTCAGGTTAGTAATCATAACACCAGTCCTAATCCTATAGTGACATTCCCATACATACCAACCTGGTCGCACGGCTGAAGTGCAGCATCGCGCCCATTCGTTTGAATGCGCTGCCCCGCTCGAGCCACGCGGGCACGTGCCTGTCGTCACGCAGCAGCACCTCCTTGAACGCGTCCGACGCCGCTGCAAGTCGCTCTAACTGCAAGTGACAGGCGCCCATGGCCATGAAGATGTCCTTGAAGACCATCTTGAGGATGGTGTCCAGGCCATCCGTCTTTGGCAGCACCTCGTTTCTCTTTGGCTTGACTTGCTTGGGATGACTATTTCCCTGTTTTTTTTAAATCAACGTAATGTCAGGTTTGTCCAGGGATTGGCCGCGGTACAAAAAAAAATCCCGGAGATAAGTTACATCAAATATAACGGGCATACAGTCCACGACATGGGTTTGTGAACATGGACATTTTCTCACCTATCAGAATCAAAATAGCATATTTTTCACAGCAAAAGGTGTGGAATTGTAGCCAATGAAGAGCTCGATACATTCCACCAAAAATCGTTCAAAATGATGCAGTGGTTGAAACGCAATACAAAACGATCACTTATGAGAGGGTGACACGAA
>JAASFV010000247.1:0-29979 GCA_023334015.1 Globisporangium paddicum
GTCTGGTACATGGTTGAGTACGGCAAGCCCGCGGACTTCTACTGGGTGCTCACGATCTCCAGAGCGCTGCTGCTATCGCTCTACACGTACGTGTTCATTCGGCCGCCAGGACGCGCTACGAAGCGCACGCTGCGCGAGTTCAGCGTGTTTGCGTTCACGTACTACGCGCTGCTCTTCACGTACAACGAGATGTATCACGAGGGCAAGACGGACCTGGGCTTCAGCCTCACGTACGCCAACCTGCTCTGCGGCTCGCTCTGTCCGCTAGTCATCTGGCGCGTGCTCCAGGCCGACACGGAGCATTGGCGTGGCATGGGCCAGCGGGCCGTGGCCCTACAGAGTCTTTTTCGACAAAAGCACAACCTAGATGAACACATTTCGTCCCAAGGCCTTCACGTGCTGATCGAGATGCACCGCAAGTACATCATCGATTTTGCCTACCTGGAACTCAAGCAACGGATCGGTGTCGGGGCCAGTGCCATAGTCTTCAACGGCCTCCTTCACTCGAGTACGCCCGTGGCGATCAAGGTGTACACGCCCAGTGACTTTACCGAGGAGACCGTCGCCGAGTTCTCCCACGAAGCTGCGCTCTGTGGTGCTCTGAACCACCCCAACATTGTCAAATTCTACGGCATGTGTGTGTGTCCACCCACCATTTGCCTGGTCTCGGAGCTCTGTCAGGGCAGCTTGGAGGACGTGACCTGCGCTGTGAGTCGTCGTCAGCACCACCCGAATCGCCAGCAGTTCCTCATAGACCTGGCCTACATGATTGACGCCGCGCGAGCCGTGGCCTACATCCACAGCTTCTCGCCGGCGTTTGTGCACCGTGACATCAAGCCTGCGAACTTCCTGGTCGACGCGGAGAACAACGTCAAGCTCACGGACTTTGGCGAATCACGGAGCCTACCACGGGATATTATGAACCAGAATGCGAACACGAGTGCCGGAGCCGTGAGCCGCACGTCGAGCCTGAGTGAACACACCGCTGCGGAAGTCCAGACGAGCGAGCGACCACCATCACCGTCACCATTTACGAGCATAACCACGCTGGGCATGCAGTCATCCAAGTCCATCGCGGCCCAGATGACGGTGCGCGGCACGGTGGACTACATGGCGCCGGAGATCATCAAGGGCAAGGCCGGCGTCGCGCTCTATGGCGAGGCCGCAGACGTGTACGCGCTGGCGATCACCATGTGGGACATCCTGCACCCGGGCGCAGAGAAGTTCCCGTCGCTCAAGAACAACCATTTGATGGTGTTTGAGTTTGTCGTCGAGGGCAAACGACCGGAGCTTTCGCTCGACATCCATGAGCCGCTACGCCAGGTGATCGAGAGCGCGTGGCACTCAGACCCGCGGCTACGACCATCAGCGCAAAACGTTGTGAGCATCCTCGAGAGCATCCAGGAGGAGGTCCAGGCCGCGTTTGCGGCCCAGCTGAGCTTTGAAATGGGTGGCTCTAGTGGCTCGGAGCCTATCACCACCAAGTACGGTGGTGGTGGCGCCAGTGCGAGCGGTGCCAGTCGCTCAAAGGGACCGCCACCAGCAGCTACCTTTAGCGGTGTCCAAATGCTCAACCGTCTCTGTGAGCTCGAGTTCGTGGCGGCCATGGGCGAGGGCATCCGCATTGGCAACGCGCTCATGGACGCCGGCCTTCTACACCACGTTAAGCACGCGCGGTGCTTTGAGAGCTCGGACGCGCTCTACTTCTTTGACGACGATAACATCCAGCTCTGCCAGCCGTTTAGCTGCAAGGTCGTGCCCGTACTGGGCGGCGCTGACGAAGAGCGGAGCGGCATCACCGGCACCACGATCACGAACTCTAGCTATTCGGAATACGCCGCTGAGACTAAGTCGACGACGTCGACGCGCCGCTCGAGACATGCGACCCACACGGTGTCGGCTTCGGAGCAGCAGAGCCACGAGTCCCACTCACACTCTGGCGCGCCGCTGCTCGAGAACGGTGGCATCTGCGCCTGCCGCAAGTTCGGCCAGCGGCTCGAGGTTGCCAAGCACTCGCGTCGGCGCGGGTTCCGTCGCCACCACCACAAGATCAAGGCCATCGCCGAGGAGAACGTGCTGACAGCCAAGCTGCTCACGAGCACGGCCGCGGATGCCGACTTTGACGGGTTCGACGCTGTCACGGCAGGTGGGACCGTGGTCGCAGCATAAACGCCTATGATCAAGAGAGGAGGTGTGGAGTGTGTACGTATAATGCATTTGAGAATCAAAGTGTGACGTTGTATTCTATAAACTGGTGGATTCAGCCTTTCTGTGAACTCGAGTGTACCTGTGACGGGCAAGCGAGGAGCTCATTACTCCATCATGGCTGATTACCAGGGTTCTATGGAGCGATTGGAAACAATAAAATGATACAGAAGACAAGAGAAGCACCACCGCGTCTTCGAGCGCGGTGCTGCACACGCTCGTGAGTTTCGGACATACTTCAGTACCACCAGAAAGCCTCGCTGCAAGCTCTTGTAGACCGTCAAGAAACTACCTCACGTGGGGAGCCAGCTCCTCTTACAGGAGCTCGTCAGCTAGCTGTCATCTCAGCTGAAACCACTAAGGCCAAGAAGAATGGGAGCTTGAAGCTCACCAATTGTTCGATGGCTCTCGCGCGAGAGTTCTTTGGTAACAGAGTATTCGCGTCGCCGCGTTGTCTTTTGGATGCGTTGGAGGACTTGTTCGCGACTTCCATGGTTTCAAGTTCGACTGACAACAGTGGGTGCTTACTAGTCTCCAATCTAAGAAGAGACCCAGTTGCAGGTTGGTTGTTTCGTTCTAATGTTCGTTTGCCTCATAGTTTCCATGAACGCCCGCCACGAGGCACGAAAAAAATCAACCTCACTGGCTTTCACGCTTCCTTCGTGGCACGGCAGACAGGAGAAAGCCTCACTCTTCTCTTCATTCCTCAACCTCCGTCTCAGCCCAGAGACCTCAAGGTATCACCAGCAGCCCAGCTCAGCCTACCCTATCGCCTTGTCTAGCGTTCCGCTAATCGTCATCTCCTTCACGTGTGTCAAGTGGCTTATCTCTTCCATCACCACCACTTGCCAGCCGATGATCGCGTTCATGCTCGCCGCCGAGAACAAGACGCTCGCCAACGGCCTCGTCTCTGCTGGCAGCAGCGCCTCAGCCATCGCCATCGCCAACGTGACGGCGTCCCCAGTAGCAGCCGACGAGGCCAAGAAGGCCGCCCAGGCCGCTGCGAAAAAGGCCATCCTCGAGTACCTCGGCCGCAAGTTCCACCTGCTGCAGATCTTCTTGGTGCTCGGGTACTTCGCAATGTTTATGCTCTGCATCTCGCTGCTCGCATATCTGCGGCACAACCGTAACGTGGCGCATAAGGGCGACTCGATCGCGGCCCGCAAGGTCATCCTGCCGGCCTTTGAGCCGCTGCTCTGGATCCTCGGCATCGCCACGGGCATATACGCGACATTCATGGTACTTGCTCTAGCGCTCAACTGGTTCAGGTACACGATCCCAGGCCTCGTGACCGAGTGCATCTACAGCGGAAGGCAGTTTGTGTTCCTTATGGTCGTCGTCTACATGCTGCAGAAGAGCGTGTCAGTACCCGCGCTGCGCCGCACCGTCGCGATCAACCTCGTGCTCTCAACCTATACGATCCCGCTGCAGTACGTGCTCACGAGCGCCGAGGACGGCAGTGATGCGTCCCAGACCGTGGCCTACTTTGTGCTCACGGCTGGGCGCGGCATGCTCATGTTCCTGTACCTGTACATTGCGATCTGGCCGCCCGGACGGGCCTCGGCGCGCACCATTCGCGAGTACTGCGCCTTCGCGTTCATCTACTACGCCTTCGCGTTTACGTACGGCGAGCTCTTCCGGCATAACCGTATGGAGGAGGCCTTCGCCATGACGTACGTCACGATCTTCTGGGGCGCGCTCTGTCCGCTAGTCATCTGGCGCGTACTCAAGGCTGACACGGAGCATTGGCGCGGCATGGGTCAGCGCGCCTGTGCACTCCAGAGCCTTTTCAGACAGAAGCACAACCTAGATGAGCGCATCTCGTCCCAGGGCCTTCACGTGCTGATCGAGATGCACCGCAAGTACATCATCGACTTTGCCTACCTGGAACTCAAGAAGAAGATCGGTGTTGGCGCAAGTGCGACCGTGTTCAACGGTACCATGCACCCATCGATACAAGTAGCGATCAAGGTGTACACGCCCAGTGACTTTACCGAGGAGACCGTGGCCGAGTTCTCCCACGAAGCTGCACTCTGTGGTGCGCTGCACCACCCCAACATTGTCAAGTTCTACGGCATGTGCGTCTTCCCACCAACGATCTGTCTTGTGTCTGAGCTCTGCCTGGGCAGTCTGGACGACATCACCTGCGCCACTGCTCGTAGGAAGCACCACATCAACCGCCAGCAGCACCTGATAAACCTGGGCTACATGATCGATGCCGCGCGGGCCGTGGCCTACATCCACAGCTTCTCGCCCGCGTTCCTGCATCGCGACATCAAGCCCAGCAACTTCCTTGTGGATGCGGAGAACAACGTCAAGCTCACGGACTTTGGCGAATCACGGTCGCTCGCCAGGACCCAGGCGACCGTGCGCACCTCTGGTGTAGACGAAACAATTACACCTGTGCTCGCGAGTGGTGCACGGCTCCGCCACTTCAGCGGGCAGGGAGCAAACGAACTCGACTTGGAGAACGGCATCATGCCCAATGCGACTCCTTACTACCAGGAGGCACCAGTGGCGAAGAGTGCGCCGCACCAGGCCAAGATGACGGTCAAGGGCACCGTGGACTACATGGCGCCCGAAATGATCAAGGGCCGCGCGGGCCAGGCCGAGTATGGCGAGGCCGCGGACGTCTACTCGCTGGCCATGACCATGTGGGATGTGCTCAACCCGGGCGCCGAGAAGTTCCCCACGCTCAAGAACAACCACCTGCAGGTGTTCGAGTTCGTCGTCGAGGGCAAGCGGCCACGGCTCGAAGAGGCCACGATGCACCCGGGGATCCGCCAGGTGATCGAGAGTGCGTGGCACACGGACCCGCGCGTGCGGCCGTCGGCGCAGAACATTGTGCACATCCTCGAGAGCATCCAGGAGGAGGCCCAAGCGGTCTTCGCCCAGGAGCTCATGAACGAGCTCAAGTTCGACATGGTCGCCATGAGCCAGCACGGCGACGGCATGCCGACGCTCTTCACGGGCGAGCATGCCGTCTCGCGCATGGAGGACATGCAGTACGTGATGAGCACGGCCGAGGCAATCCGTATGGGCAACGCGCTCATGGACGCCGGCTTGCTGCACCACCAAAAACACGCCCGCGGCTTTGAGAACTCGGACGCGCTCTACTACTTTGACGAGGACAACATCGTGCTGTGCAAGCCGATTTGTATCGGAGGTGGCGGCTATAACTCGAGGGGATACGAGCAGACCGTGGTCTTGGAAACACACCAGGACGATAGCGAGCCCCAGCCAGCGAACACGCCGCAGCAGCATCGCCATGGGTTTGCACGCCGGTCGCGCCAGCAATCCGATCACTCGAGTACGACGGCGACATCCGAGAAAGGCCACAGCGCAGCTGGCTCGCGCACGAGAGCCACGGACCAACACCACCCTCTGTTGGAGCACGGCGGTGTGTGCATGTGCCGCAAGCTTGGACAGCGCCTGAAGAACCCGAAGAGCTCGCGCAGACGCTACCGACGCAAGTTCAAGGCCATATCGGAGGAGAACGTGCTCACAGCCAAGCTACTCGCGGCGGATACGAACCAGACGGCGCTCACGGACTTTGACGAGTTCGACGCCGTCGATTCCGACCTCCAGCGAGCCTAGGTCTCGCCTTTTCTGTCCATTCATTCGTGTCAAGCTAATACAGCGCTCTATCTGAATTCGCTCATTTTTTTTTACCAGTCTTGGCCTCCTTTGTTGCTGCTGATGGCGCTTTCTTGGCGCCTTTGCCAGGCTTTATGGCACTACTCTCTCCGATTGAAGCACTAGACTTGGTGTTACTGCTAGGCTTCTTGGCCCCAGGCTTCTGCTTGGCGCTTTTGACTGGCCCTACAGCTTGAGCTTCGACTGGCGACACCGTCGCAGCCTCCGTGACAACTCTTCGTTCGTTCTCCCAGTCAATCAGCACCTGTCGGATCTCGGCACGGGACTTGACGACACAGTTCGCGGCGTCCAGGTCGTCCTTGGCAAACTCGTAGGCGCTCTTGTTGTACTGGTTTTTGAGCTTCGGATCGGCCCCATTATCGAGCAGCAGACGCAGGCAGCGCTTCGCCTCGTGGAAGACCGCGATCGCTACGGGCGTCCACCCGCGACAGTCCCTCGAGTTCACGTTCGCCTTGAGCATCTTGGTCAGCAGGTCGTGTTTTCTCGCGAGTTGCTGCTGCGGCTGCGAAGAGCTCACGAGTGCTGCTGCACGAGCTGACTCTGTCAGCACTTTCCACTTTGTCAGCAGTAAGCTTACCACTTCAGCATGGTCATGCTGGGCCGCGAGTGCCAGCAACGTGCTACCTTTCTCGTCGCGAATGTCGGCACTGGCGCGCGGCCGCTCGCTCGTGGCCAGCGCGTCGTCTGCGAGCTGCTCAAAGCGCTCTTCGATTGCAGCGGCCTTCCCAGAAAGAGCGAATCCCAGGAGCTCCTGGTGGATCTGCATAAGCGCAAACTGCTCGCGCTCGATGTGGGACGAGATACGCTCCTGCCACTTGGCCTCGATAAGTTCCCGGCGCTCTTCGACCAAGGTGTCGGTCCTCTGGAGATCCCACTGCGTGAGTATTTCCCGAATCTCCGGTGTCTTCGCGACGTCAAAGGCTGTCTCAGCCTGCTTGGTGGAGATCCGCGGATCTGCACCACTCGCGAGCAGCAGTTTAATCGTGTCCATGTGGCCATTGTAGCACGCTCTGTACAGCGGCGAGCGCCTCTCGTCGTTGCATTTGTTTGGGTCTGCGCCACGCTCGAGCAGCAAGCGTACAATGGCATCGTTGCCCTGACAGGCTGCCTCGGACAGGGCAGAGTGCGCGTGGCCGTCCTCGCTCTCCAAGTCGTAGTTCTTCTCGAGACACTTGGTCACGAGCTCCAGGTCGTTGTCGAACGCGGCCTCGACGAGCTCCAGGCTGTTGCGCTTCACCTCTTTGCCCACGCCAAGCAGCTTGGCGAGCGCTCTGGTTTCGCTGCCGTCGTCGACACTATCGCCAGTCTGCTCCGAGGGCAGGTGCACATGCAAGACGCACATGGCGAGCGCGGTCTTGGGCGGCGGCGACACGCATTTGCACACCACGACGAGCTTGAACTGGTCGTTCACGAGAAACTCGCTGGCCTCGGGATCGCCTTCGCTGGTTCGTAGTAGTTTGCTGACCACCGACGGGGTGAATAGCAACTGGCGGTTGAGAACCTCTCTCGGAAATGTCTCGGGCGCGAAGAACTGCTCCAGCTCGATCGTGTTGAGCAGGTCGAAGTCGATGATGAGCAGCGAGCCGTGCTTCAGCGCGCCCACGAGGTGTCTACGCAGTGACTCTGGAGCCATGTGGCGTGGGTCGCCCACCATAAGCACGCTGCCACGTTGGTACTTTAGGAAGCGCGTGGCTTGGCCGCCGGACAAGGCATCGACGACCAGCGGGAAGCGCTCCATGACGTACACGGCGCGGTCCATGGCGTCTGGGAGCTCCTTGAGCGTCACGTGGAAGTCGCGGCGCAGAGCCTCACGACCATTGTGGACGAGTGCAAGCGCCTGCTTCCTGGTGTCTTGAGATGACTGGTGTTCCTGGAAGAAGGAAGACGACATTCCGAGGACGTCGAAGAGCTCCTCCTGGTCCATGTGGAGCAGCAGCTGCGGCGCAGAGAGGCCTAGGAGGATTATGAAAGCGAGCCGTCATTAGAAACCTAGTCCATTGATACCATGAGCAACAGTGAGCGTACCGCTCTCGCGTATTCGTGTGCAGAGCTCTGATGAGATTGTGGCTTTGCCGCCTGCTATTGCTGTGGGTTGAGTCTCGATCCATGCGCAGATGTCGTCCACAGTCACCTGCGGCGCATCGAGGCCTAGCTCCAGTGACCCTATAGATACTGTGCTGGCACCGCTGCCCATGCTATCGTCCCTCACCTCGCCTGTAGACTGCTCTGTAGGCCTCAATCCACACACTGCATATCTGCCTTTCGTTCGCGCCGTTTCGGGTCCCATTTGTTTCGTATTTAAGGAGAATTCACCTCTTAAGTCCGAATGTCTTTTTTGAAGTGGAAAAGCCTCAACTTTTTCGGGATTTTCCACATGTTCAGGCAACCTTCGTGCAACCTACTTCATAAGTCACTAAAGTGAACAAGGACGGATACTTCGAAAAAAGCGCGCGTCCATTGTGTCTGCGTTGTCACTTTAGTGACCTCACAGTACTTCCTGTACCATGGTTCTGGGCCGGGCGAGAAGAAGGGTGTCATCAGATTGTCGGCCACCATCCCAAGCAACAACAAGGAGGAATGACGGACGTGATCGCGACCGCCGCGGCCACGCTGCTGCCCATGGGGAACGCGTCGGCCGCCGTCGCGCGCGCGAGTGCGATCGCTGCCGCCGCCATCGAGAGCGCAGACGAGCCGAGCGACTGGAGCCGCGTGGAGCTCTTCGTGATCGCGGCGCTGCAGCTCGTGCTCGTGCTCGTGGCCTACCGCCTGGACAAGGCGCCGCATCCGTCACTCGTCTCCGAGTCCGCCTGGGCCATGTTCTTCGGCGTCATCGTGAGTGTTTATATGTGTGTGGTGGTTGTCAGTGGGATGGTGATGATGGTGTGGGAGCTAACGTTGTGGTCATGTTTGGCTTGCCTTTTTCCACACAGTTTGGCGCGATCATCCGGTTCATCTCGCCTATTGTAAGTCCTGGCGGCTTCAACATGGAATATGTGGAGATGCTAATGAAGATGCTGATTGTTGTTTGTATTGGACGTGTGTGTGTTTGTGTGTGTGTCTAATAGCAATCGCTGAAGAATGGCATGGACCCAGAAGTGCTCTTCCTCGCGTACGTTTGTTCCATCGTACCGCAACCCATTGTGGCCTGTTCTAACGTATCTACATTGTTGTTGCTCGCATATACGCAGACTCTTGCCGCCGATCATCCTCGAAGCCGGCTTCAATATGAAGAAAAGGGTGCGTGCGTATCCTTGAGTGTATCGTAAATTGTAGCTCGCATATTGGCCGAGTCGCCCATGACGCCTCGCTTACATATCTCTTGTATACAACTCCATAGGGCTTCTTTTCCAATTTTTCGACAATTCTCCTGCTCGCGATCGTTGGCACGCTGGTCGCGACTTTTATCACAGGCGGCATTCTCATTTGGCTCGGGAACATGGGGCTCATCACGAAGTTGACGGCGTCTGAAGCGTATCTGTACGGCGCTCTCATCTCAGCAGTCGACCCTGTGGCGACGCTCTCGGTCTTTAAGAAGAACGGCGTCCCGCCACTACTGTTCAACCTCGTGTTTGGCGAAAGCGTGCTCAACGACGGCGTTGGTGAGTTCTTATATCTGACTGTATTGACTGGTGTAGTTGCTAATGAGTTTCCATTCTAATTTATGTATCATCGTGTGTGCCTGATATAGCCATTGTTGCATTCACACTCTTCCAGCGGCTCATCCACCAGAACATCGCAGACGTGACGCTGCATGACGCAGGCATTGTGATCAGCAAGGTGTTTGGCATTGGCCTCGGCTCCGTGGGGCTCGCCGCGATCGTGTGCCTTACCTCGGCGTTCCTGCTCAAGCAAGCCGACCCCGTGCTGCGCAACTATCCGAGCTATGAGATCTCGATCGTGCTGCTCTCAGCGTATCTGAGCTACGTTGCCGCCGACCTCGCGGGGCTCAGCGGTATCGTCGCACTATTCTTCTCAGGCGTGCTCATGAGCCACTACCACCTGTACAACATTGCCGAGGAGAGCGCGACGGCGCTGCGCCACCTGCTCACGACAGCGTCTTTCATGGCCGAGAACTTCATCTTCATCTACCTGGGGATGAGCGTCGTGGCGTATTCGAGCCTGTTCACGTGGGACTGGGGCTTCATCTTCGTGAATATTGTAGCGTGCGTCGTCGGACGACTGTTTAACGCGTTTCCGATGTGCATGATCGCGAACATGGGCAGAGAGGAGAAGATCCCGTGGAGCTACATGGTCGTGATCTGGTTCGCGGGACTGCGTGGCTCGATCGCGTTCGCGCTGGCGCTGAACGTCTGGACGCCCGACCCCACGCACTCGAGCGTCATCCAGAGCACGACGCTCTTCACTGTGATGTTTACGACTCTGGTACGGCTATTGATTGTTCTCAGTGTATTGTTTGCTAACCAACAATGTTGCAGCTTGGGAATTTAACAATGTTGTGATTGTGTCTGTAATCCAGGTCTTTGGCATGGGCACGAGTCCGCTGCTGCGCTACTACGGACTGACCTCCACGGAAGGAGAAATGGGTGACCTTGACGAGTGTGTGCTCAAGTTCATTCTGTTATTCTGAAGGCTGTCAACCCGTCGATCTGTTCGCTGACTTTGTGATATGCTGCAACAATATGTAGAGATGGCGCGACGGAGCGCTTGCTGGAGGACGACGACAGCGATGATGAAGACGCGCGCTCTACGTTCCGACGCAACGAGTTGCCGGCAATCGACAGCTCGAAGCGCCACCAGCGGTCGGGGATCCACAACACGTGGCACCGCCTCGACAAACTCTACCTCAAGCCGATTTTCGGCGGCCACTCAACTGATAACTCTGCTGTTGCTGGAGTCGAGATGCGAGGCGTCAAGAGGAAGCTAATGGTGGGCATTTCGAGTTCATCGATCTCTGGAAAAGGAGCCCAGCGTCGTACTTCGATACCTTCGCCTTTGGCTGGTGGTGGTGTGACGCAGCGCACGTCGCCCCAGGTGTCGCTCGCTGAGATCGCTCGCAACCATGACGCATCCCACGAACTTGCATAGACACACTAATAAGCCGCAGTAAATACACGAATAACATCACTGAACTGAATTAGCGAGTTTGAGGGGAAATTAAATTAAACATCCTCAACGATAGATAACTGCGACATAATCGCATCACTTTTAAAAGGGTATACATTTTTACGTGATCGCTATTTGGAAGTCGATCTCAGTTCCCAAGCTGTTCCCCAAAAGGCAAGCAAAAGCCACAACATGGAGCTCTCCGAGGGCATGCGCACGCTCTTCGAGGGTTACAAGAAGCTGCACGAGTCCGTGCTCAAGGTTCAGGCGCAGATAGAGGAGGAGGAGAGCGCGTACTTGGAGGAGACGCCGCACGGGAACATCATCCGCGGATGGGACGGCTTCATCGACGCGAAGCAGCCGCGCAAGGACGCCGCAACCAAAAAGGTCAAGCCCTACAGCGACGCCGAGCACCTCTTCTCGAGCTGCTGCTTGTATGCGACGCTCGCTAGTGAGCCCACGCTCGGCCTCGTCGATCCGACCGCCAGCGACGAAGTGTAAGAAGTATCTATCTGTGTGCGTCACGTGTCCATCCACTGATCCAATTGCTATTTGTGATGATTTTCAGTAGCTCTTCAGGTCGGCGGAAGCTCAGCAGTGCAGTGTCATCCTCAGCCGCAACGGCGACCCCCAGTACGCTATCAGGGAGGGCGAGTCTTAGCGGCTCGAGCGGCGCAGGCTCGAGCTCCACCGCGGGAACGCCCGTCGCCTCGTCCAGCGGCTCCAAGCTGCAGCGCACGTCGTCGTTCAGCGAGCGCAAGGCGTCCATTGGCGCTGCCTCAGGCTCTGGAAAGGGCGCCACAGCCAGCAGCAGCGCCACTGCCAGCAGCAGTGTGAGTGCGACGGGCAAGGCGTCCAAGCTCAAGAAGCGGAAGCGCGAGAAGCTCGAGAGCCAGGAGAGCGGCGACGTGGAGGAGAGTGGAGCAACTGGTGATGCCGAGAAGGATTTCCTCGACGTCTTCTAACATAGAAACCGTGTTGTTGCTGTTCCTTAATATGCTGCGTGGTGCTAGTAACTAATTCTCTGGTGATTCTGTGTCCTATATGCTTACTACTATTGGGATATCTGCTCTCTTTTTTGTGGGGGAAAAAATATATGAAGAAGCCCTTCGAGTCATCACTTCGATGCGTCGATCGACGCCACCAACGTCTCCAAGTCCCGCGTCGCCTGGTGGAAGAAGCCATCGTAGTTGTACTGCACAAGACACACACACAGATGTCAATAGCCACTCTGGTTTAGCAATACATGGTGAACTTGATAGCACATCTCGTACCTCAAAAATGTAATCCAGCTGCTGCGGCGGCACGTAGTTGCGTGGGTCCTTGGCGCATTCCTAAGAAACAACAAGCAATCCACAATATGTCAGCAACTCCGGTTACAAGAGCACAGTCACCGCCTCAAGAGTAAACACACATACCCGCACGCGGTCTGTGACCGAGTCGACGAGCTCGAGCGTGCTCTTGACGCTCTGCAGCAGGTGCGAGATGCTGTTCCAATGCAGGTCCATCTGCGAGCCCATCTGCGTCATGTACTCGCCGTGCGTGAGGATCGCGGACGACGGCGCCGAGCGGCCGCTGATGTTGGCCGCGAGCGCATTGATCGAGTGGTACGCCAGCTGCGCCGGGCTGTTGAAATCCTTGGCGTCCTTGGCCTGCTGCTGCTGAAGCGGCATCGCCAGGATCCCGATCTTCATCTTGTTGCAGTCGGCCATCATCTGCTTGAACTCGGTCATGAGCGCGTCCATCTCGAGCTCAAACTCGACCATGATCTTGTCGAGACGCCTGTACACGAGCGACATGCCCCGGATGCTCTTCTCTTCATCAACGATACGGCGCTGGAGCACCACGATGCACGTCAGTATGGAGCCAATGCTCTTCTTGAGCAGCTGGCTCAGACGCGAGCGGTGCTGGCGCAGACGGATGAGCAAGTCGGCCGCACAGGGAACACCCACGCCCTGGTAGATCGAGCAAAGCACGATGAACGCGTCAAAATCGCCCTCGTCGATCGATGACGTGTGATACGTCGTGCGAATGCCCCACGACAGTTGGCCGATGCGCTGTACCGACTGACGCACGAGAAGTAGCACGTCCAACACACCGGGGGACGGTGCGCTGTTAGAACTCGCAGAGCTTGTCGAGGAGGTGGACGAAAGCGGGCCCTTGTCGTCGTCGTCGTCGGAATGCTGCGGACTGCCGCCATTGGCTAACACTTCCTCTGCGTGTCTGTCTGCGACGGTTTTCTTTGCACCGACTGCCCACGATACAAGCGTCGCTGCTGTCGACAGAAACGACAGTGAGTTGTCTGCTGGCGTCTTGGGAACTCCGTTACTGACGACCATCTGCTGGCTGTTCGCTGGGCGGTTCTCTGAGCTGCCACCATTTTCGTGCAGGAATGCGCCGTTTGCCTGGACTGGTCCAATCTTCTTTCGAGATGCCCCGTTTGCGACAACAAGCGCGTTGTTAGTTGTGGCTGAAGTGGCCGCCTTCGACGTCGAGACTTCGTCTTCAATGAGCTCAATCGTTGGCCCACTGCCATTCTGCTCCTGCTCCAATTGCTATGCATACACGGAATAGCACATCGTCAGGCAACCTGTTATAGAGTCAGCAATGTTTACAGGCCAACAACGAACCACACTCACCTCGACTGGCTTCTGCTCGATGAAGGTGCCGCCGAGCGCTGCCGACACGTGGTTACAGATCGAACTGTTCTCAAGTACCCACATGCCAGTCGCCGCCTTGAACTGCTTGAACATCTTCTGGACGTGCGCCGGGTCAGCACTTGCGTGGATCCGCTGAATTGGCTCGACGCACGCAGCAAAGTCGTGCGCGAGGTAGTTCTCGAGCGGCAGCACCTTGCTAAAGCTGTAGCGCCACGCCTTCTCCTGGTTCGGCTTGAGTCGGTCCAGCTCACGAACACCGATGCGCGTGAGTTTGCTCACTTCGCGGCCAATCTCTGCCTGCACAGCTTCCAATGACTGCATGAGATGACGCACAGCCTCGCCACCAGGTCCGTAAACCAGCAGATCTCCACCAGGACCAGCGAGCTGTCGCGCTTTGCGGCACGAGACCAGCAGGTCTGCGAGAAGCTTCAGCAAACCGTGGAGCTTGGTAAAAATGTCATACGCATCTGTCGCGGCATCAGTACGCAGCGTCACCACGCCAGCGTTGCTCTGGTTCAGGAACTCCTTCGGGGTAATAACGATCGATTCGCCAGTGGTAGACGCTGCAGTGGTCGCCAGTGCGCTGCTGGTCGGACGAATATTCTTGGTCAGCACTTTTGGAACCATGGGTTTTGCGTCTGTGGTGCAGAACACCGCAGTCTTGGTCATCTCCTCCTGCTCGTCGTTCGTCAGCATCATCATCTGCGCAGGGTTCTCGTGCGGCAGCAGCGGCGCGCCGTTGGCATTCTCTGGGAAGAGTTCCTTGAACGACGGCGTGTTGAGCAGCACCTGCAGCATCTGCCCAGACTTGGACTGCATCGCGTCTTTCATGCCAGCGTGCTGTTGGGACTGCAAGTTGCTGATCGTGCAGTCGGCGGGCGTGTTGGCCGTGTTGCGCAGCACGTAAAACAGGAACTGCACGCCATGCATGAGGCCATCCGTGCCACGCGCCTCCAGCGTGTGCAATTGTTCACGTGCCGACGAGTGCGCGCGCTCCGTCTCGATCGTGGGCAGGATGCGCGTCTCAATCACGTTGCGCACGTCCTTGAGTGTGCCCATTAGCGAACGCTCACCCGAGCCCGAGTGGAAGAGCCCCTGCTGGCCGTGCTGCAGAAACAGCACGTAACTGTGGCGGCGACGCACTTCGATGAGCGTGGCCTCGGTTGTACAGGACGCGGGCGCGAGCGAGCGCATGGCCCAGTCCTTGAACTCCTCCAGCACTAGCGTGCGCGGGTCGTTCATGTATCCAGAGAACGTGAAGCTTCTGTCCAGGCGTTCCTAATCAAATATTAGACCACACGAGTCGGGAGTGTTAGACAAGAGTAGCCATCAGAAAACAGGGCATGGCTCGGGAATAGCGCACTCATCACCAGCTTCATCACAATATTAACACCATCGGCAAGCTTACCTTCTGGTAGGCGCAGATGGACGAGATGATCGCCTCTGCGGGGTTGCGCAGCAGCCCGACCGTGTCCTGCATCTTGCGCATGAACGTGTGCTCGTCAAAGTCCGTGGTCGTGGGCCGGTAGAGCGGGTAGAACGCCTCGTCCATCTTGAGCTGCAGCGGTAGGTCCTCCTCGCCGATCTCCATGGCCTCACAATACGCCTTGTGCACGAAGCGCATCTGGTCGGCCTCGAGCGACGAGTAGCTTGACCCCCACGGGTTCAGGCGCAGCCCCCAGCCGGACATGCTGTCTCTTATTTGGTTCTTCTCGGTGTGGAGGTGGCGCAGGTCACGCGTGCGTGCGTGTGGTGGTGGTGCTGTGGTCTTGTAGAGAACGTCTCTCTCTCTCGTCTCTCTGTCTGTCGTTCGCTATCGGGAAGTGGTGACGGAGCCGATGAGGTCGCTCGTGTTCCTTGCTCGTGCTCGCGCGCGCTTCTCGGTCTCCTGACTGACTGAGAATTTTCAGAGCAAAACATGAGTCGACTTTTATTAGTAGACGGTCGCGCGTTCTCGACCGTCTGTTTCTTCAATGAACGGTGCTTACAGTAAGTACTCATGTTAAGGAACCTGCTGTATACTACATAGCTTCTTCATACATAATATTCCTACTGGATCAAATAACCAAGATTAGTATAAAATTAAGTCACGTTAAATACTATATTCTCTATAAATAAATATTATGTAAACGTTCGATCAGTTTGGCACAAAAGGATTCGCATGCCTTGTCTCTGCGGCAGAGATTCAACATACGAAATGGCGACGTATGGTGTACATAGCTCGTGGTGTATATATTCTATAATGTGGTGTACATTTTTTTGAGTACATTTTTGGCATTTGATGGTTTTTAGTCCAATGGCGTGCGAAGAACATGCGTCATCGGACAATCGTTCAGTTGTGCCTGGTTGTAGCTGCTAGAAATGAATAATTTTTGAGATTTGATTCTTTTGCACGAGGAGGCTAATATAACATTGTGAAGGTCGAGATGCCCTTCACAAATTCAAACTCAAAGAAAGCAACAACACCAGTCATGCTCGGTACAACAGCACATAAGAAACGACCTGCACAAACTGGATGTGCTACCGCAACGATACGATAGGATACTGACGCTGAGAATGGGGCCACCGACAATAACACAGGTATGTAAACGATATCTGCACCAGCAAGTGAGTACGTGAAAAGGCGAAACAGGGTTTTCGCTTGGTTTTGTTCAGGAAAACAACTGCAGCGTGTTACAACAGATTTATATGTGAATTTTGTATAAACATTTGTGCCCTCTAACCTGCAAAGAGTACATACCCTCTCAAATTCGCTCGAGGTGTCCATGGGACTACAACCAGGCATTAATGTATCTTCGCCACGAAGGGGCGTGACATTCACTCTAAAGCAGAAGTGGGTAAAACCCACTTTATGCACTTTCGGGCGAAAGTATAGTGGAGACAAGCTTATTTTTGGGGTTGCATGGATTTTTGGGGCATTAGAAATCCTATGCAACCAGTAAAAAAGTATAGTGGAACCAAGTTCTTTTGAAACGTTCGTGTGTAGCCAATCAGCGCCCGCGACTTTTCGGATCGACTGACTTGAGCTGAAACACCAGCAATTATACCCTAGCACATACCCTAGTGGTAGACCAGTAGCAGGCCCGAAGATACTCACAAACCTCGTACAAGCAACAGTGTCTACCTCCTTCCCTTCCGTCTCGCCCACGCCTCAGTCTCATATGCACATTCATCAATTCTCCCAGCATCCAAGACCAAGTCTCAAGCTCTTCCGCATTCAGCATGATCTAGCCAATCGATCACCGTGCCACCGCTGCGCTCGCCGACCTCGGCACACCCACGTCGTCCTTGACGCCTTCCTCTTCAGTCCAAGCAACCTATCCGGCTGCCGTCACTGGGTCGGTGCTCTTGCCTTAGGCTCGAGCTAGCCCAGTACCGAGACCACCAATCATGGACTTCTCGCGCTCGGTGCAGATGCTCTCGCCCATGAACTCCTTGCCCATGGACTTCCTGGCATTCCACCCTCTCTCGCGAATGGGAATCTGACGCCGGTGGTCCCGCGCATGGAACCGCAGTCGAGCCTGTGGCAGCGGCTCACGTTGTGGGCGATGATGGAGTCGATTGCTCCGTGCCGTCACAGTGGAGCCAGACCCTTGCAGCCGTGTCCTTCCTCCGCGCGGCAGCCGTCCTGGTGAAGGAGCTCAAGACCTTTCTGCCGATGCAGTAGATGAGCTGGAGAGGCCCTCTTCGTGGGAGAAGGTTCAAAACGAGATCGACCGACGACTTGCAACGGTCAACCTCGAGCTCGCTTACAAGCTCTTCTTGCTCCACATCGACTCGTCCGAGGATGAGACCCTGGTCGAAGACGTGATCGATCTGCGCTCGGACAAAGTCCTCGACATCGCATTCGAAGGCGAAGATACCGCCCGCGATCCTCGTCGCGACATATTCGAGGCCAAGATGACAAAGGTGCTGGAGCTGCCAGCAACGCCGCTGTTTATGAGCGATTGGCTCGTCGCAGAGAAACAACGCCTGGCTCCGCTGGCAGAGTCACGCAAAAGGCGCAGCGAATGCATTGTTGATAGCGGTGCAGTAGAGCGAGCGCTACACCAGGGAGCTGCTGACGCGTTGGGCTCTCCCAGAACGGTCGACATATCTCAGGAGCCGAGACATCAGAAACCTCGAGCCCGAGCGACTGTAGTCGCAAAGAGGGCTTTAGCACTTGATGATGCAGAGCAAGCTCGAGTACGTCCTAGTGCTGGAAGCCGCGTGCGCATTCACGATGTGCTTCTACAGCGTGCGTACTTCCTGCGGTTTGTCGCGAAGTAGCGAATCGAGACCATCGCCACGGTGCTCGGCCTCCACTTCGAGGCGATCTTAAAGGCTCTCCAGAGAGAAGCGATTCGCCGAGAGGGCACGCGGATTACGCTCGCCAGGGTCAAGGCTCGAGCTCGAGCCAATGCATCAGCACGTGCAGTGCTCGACGCACAATCCCAGCGCCAGACGTTTCGGCATGCATTTGGTGTACCTACACGAGAGGAGGCACTGGCTTTTGAGTTCGCAGCCCCTGAATCACAAGAAGACCAAGCCGAGCGAGCAGCGGTATGGCAACTCCACCGACAGTTGAGCGTTGAATATTTCATCACGAGAGCCGGGCGAGACACCCAGCTGGAAGTGCTGAGCTTCCCAGGCGCTAATCGCTCGGCGCTCAACATGGACATAATTAGTTGATTGATTGCCAGCGTCCGACACACAGTCGACGTCGCGATGTACTCGCTTACGGTGTGCCGCTTTGCTCGCGATCTGATCACCGCTTTGAGGAGAACCAACACAAGAGTCAGAGTGCTTGTGGACTACGTCGTGATGGAGTCCAACGGCATACAGATCCGTGAGCTAGTGTTGGCTGGTGTGCCTGTATTCGTCGACACCTGCAACATGTTCATAACTCACGATAAATACGTGATCATCGACGACAGAGTGGTAATGGAGGGGTCTGTCAACATGACAGCGAAGGCGATGATGAGCTCTGGAAAGATGATGGTCATAAACGGCATGAGAGCCGTCGACCGCTGATGAAGGATTATGCTGTGGCCCTCTCCACTGCTCGTCTCGTAGCGATCGCAGAAGTGGCTGTCTTCAGTGATTGCACTGAATGCGCCAACCAAGATGACCTACAACAGCACTGGTAGGAGCTTTGGGGGTAATTGAACAATATACTTGGTTGATCACCAGCGCACAACAGAGGAAGAAAGAAAACATATCTATCAAAAAATGGGCCATGGCGTCAGCATCGTCGCTCGTCCGCCGCCGCAGGCTGTCGCGGCTTTGCGGTCCACGTCGCTGGCAGCGCTCACACACGCACGACAGGTGGCGCTCGTCGCGGACTTACGGCTCGCACGCGCCTCGCGACAGCTGCAGCTGCTGTACGCGATCGTAAACGAGCGCGTACTCTTGCGCGTGCAGCGCGCGGTCGAGACCCACGTGCTCACAAGGGTGCGGCGCCTGGCGGACGAGGCCGAGATCGCGTCCAAGCTTCTTTTTGTCAAGAGCATCTCGATCACGAGCGTCGCTGACGCATTCACCATCGACGTCCACGAGTGAGTGTTTATTCATGCATTAGGTGTATGTATGGGGCTGTGTGGCTTGTAACATGCTGTATGACAGTGTGAAGCACATACAGATCGCCAAGCGCCAATACGAAGTGTACAACTGCGGACCTGAACTGCTGAACGTGCCGTCGCTCACGCAGACCGCGCACGCACCACTGGAGCTTCGCGACCGTGAGATCACGGAGTTCCTGCTGTCCACTTGCCTGTGGACGACGTGGAAGCCGCCGGCATCCTGGCGTATGAAGGTTGACCAGGTCTACGACGTCACAGTCCACGTCGCGACCAGACACGACGGCTTTCTTACTGGTGGTGTGCGCATTGTCCGCCTGCGCGTGGGGCGCAAGTGGGTCGGTCCGCACCACCACAACCAAGACGCGCAGCTGACACACGACGTCAAGAGCCAGTGGCTCCATCGTGTCGACTATGAGATCAGAGGCCGTGTGGCCACGGCCGAGAGCGCTTTTTACGAGACCGTTGCGCTCACGTGGATGAATTACATGGATGAGCTGGCCAAGATACCAAAGGAGGATCTCCGGAGCTCCGAGGAAACTGGAAACGGGTTTCCCTATGAGCAACAGGAGAAACCCACGCACCTGCGGGTTAAATACCTGCTCGAGACGTCGCTCGAGAGGATCCTCAGCGAGACAGGCACGCTCTTCCGCGTTGCGAACCAGTACGAGCTGTGGCGCATGGCCCAGGAAGACCAGGAGAGGTACCGTGATTCAATGGCGACCGGTAGTGAGGACCACTTTTCCGGTCCGCTGTTAAATGCGCAGATTGAAGAACTCTCGGAGCTGTTTGAGGTTCAGGCCATGGAGATGGAGGACGTGAAGATACTAGAGCTGATGCTCCCCGTTGTATCGCCAGGAAAACCAGAGCGAGAGCAAGAGGACAGCAGCAGAAGCAGTCCCCGTGCTGACAAATAGTGGTGCAAGGTGGTATTATAGTGGAGCTCACTTGCGCTTGGCGCTACGGCCCTTGGGGAACTTGTCGAGCAGCAGCACGACCTGCTTGAGATCGTACTTCTCAGCGGCCGCGAGTAGCTGCACGAACGCGACTTCGTGGCTCGCGAGCTCCGTCTTACAGCTGCAGTCCTGCTGCGCCGCTTTGAGCGATATCCCATTCTTGAGCAGCGTCGAGAGCTCGGCGACGCCGTAGTTCATGCCGAAGGTGTGCAGGAGGCCGTCCTGGATCTGTTTGGCGAGTCCCCAGCGACGCTTCTCCTGCTGCTCCTCCTGGGCTTTGAGGTTCGCCAGCCGAAGCTTCTCGTCTACGTCGACACGCCAGGGTGAGCCACGCTCGCGCTTGTATACTTCACCCGCTGCTGGGTTGCAGAGAATCTTTCGTCGTGGCGGCTCGTATGTCGACGTGATCGATTGAGAAATATCCTCGTCGGGTACCGGCTGCATGTCAATTTCGACAACTTCGATCGGAGCTGCTGAGACTGCTGATATTGTTGGTGCCATTCGAGCAGGCGCAGCACCAGGCTTCCCTGCTGCTGGTGTCTTCATCGAGGCTTCTGGTGATAAAAGTAAAGCGAGTCAGATGAACGATCGAGATCTAAACCAAGCAAAGTCATCGCCACGTGAGCCGAGAACGGCAAGGTCGGTGCTATTTTCAGAGCATGACAATCTGAGACTTCTTCGCATTAACACTTGATCTTATCCAGCCACTTACAAACTCAATATTCCAAGTACAACGTTTGCGAAACAAGCGCCAGCTAACTTCACTGCATATCCTGCACCACGTTCCAGTAACTCCAGCGAGCTCTACCTCGAAATGGTCGGCGGCAATCCATTTCTCTCCCTTCTACCTCCAGTCATCGTCGAAGCAGCAGGCGTCGTCCCAGTGGTAATAATGATCGCCGAACCAGTGTCATTGAACTCATCGAGGAGTCTTGCGCCCTGCGTCGCGCTGAGTCCGTCGTGCAGCAGCTTGACTGTTAGCAGATTCTCCTCGGGGATTGTCTTGTACCGGCGTCGAAAGCGCCGGCGCGCGGTCTTGCGGTTGTCCAGACGCTGACCAAGCTTCTGGCATGCGCAGCCGTCGTGGTCGTTGTGGCCGCCACCGCTGCCAGCCGTCTCGGCACCAATCGTTTCGACGCCAGACGTTGTGATCCGGTGGTGGTGTTGCTGCTGGCTAGTGGATGAGTCCGGGTCGGATTTTTTGCGTCTGCTACTGCTGAAGAATGATAAGCCCGGTGAAGACAGGCGCTTCTGTTTTTGTTGTTGCTGATCACTGGAGGTGCTACTCGTGCTACTCGGGATCGCACCTCGCACGCGGTCTTCACCGTCGTCGTCATCGTCGTCTCCCGAGTCGTGACGATGGCGCTGGCCATGCTCGAGCATAGCGAACGGCTGGTTCAGCTGAATGTTGTCATCGTCAAAGAAGTAGAGCGCGTCGGTGTACTCGTACCCACGCGCGTGCTTGACGTGGTGTAAAAAGCCTGCGTCCATGAGCATGTTGCCCAGGCGGAGACCTTCTCGCGACGAAGCCACTGCACCAGCGTCTCGCAGTCTCGTGATGCCCTGCTGGCCACTAAAGCACCGAACTGCGGTGCTACTACCACTCGGCTTGGCGAGCACCATCTCAGGTTCGAGATCATCGAAGATCTCCTGAGCGAAGATGGCGCAGACCTCCGCCTGAATCGACTCGAGCGAGCTCACGATCTGCTGAGCAGAGGGCCGATGGCGCGGCTCTACGTCCCAGGCGAGCGTGATGAGCTCACGAAGCCCCTGATGCACGCTTGCATTGTCCAAACTAGGCCGCGTGCCGGCCATGACGGACTCAAACACCATCAGGTGGTTGTTGTGAGTCGCTGGGTACTTCTCCATGCCCGGGTTGAGGATGTCCCACATGGTGATTGCGAGAGAGTAAACGTCCGCAGCCTCGCCGTAGGCCGCGAGCCCCGCGCGTCCGTTGATGATCTCTGGTGCCATGTAGTCCACGGTGCCCTTGACGGTCAGCTTGACCGTCATCTGGTGCTGGGTTTGTGGCGAGAGCGAGGACGACACGGCTCGCACGCGGTCCTTTACGGCCGTTGCGTACTCTTGGTACATGTGCATGCTCAGCTCGTCGTTGTCACCAACGAAGATACCACTGGAGGCCATAACGTGGTCACTGCTACTGGCACTCGTGTTGTACTCGGAGCTGCTCTTCGTGTCGACCATCGTCGGGTTCTCCCACTCGATATTGGCCTTTGGCAGGCTTCGAGACTCACCAAAGTCTGTGAGCTTGACGTTTCCCTCAGCGTCGACCAAGAAGTTCGCAGGCTTGATATCGCGGTGCACGAACGCGGGAGAGAAGCTGTGGATGTAGGCCACGGCCCGCGCGGCGTCGATCATGTACCCAATGTTGATGAGCTGCTGCTGACGCCTGGGCTCCTTGTGCCGTCGCTTGGCGAATGATCCTGCGACGACGTCGAGGCTGCCCTGGCAGAGCTCGGAGACCAAGCAAATGGTCGGTGGCGAGACGCACATGCCGTAGAACTTGACAATGTTGGGGTGGTTCAGGGCACCGCACAAGGCCGCTTCGTGGGAGAACTCGGCGACCGTCTCCTCAGTGACCGTCGTGGGCGTGTACACCTTGATCGCCACGGGTGTCTTGGAGTGCAGGACGCCATTGTAGACGACGGCACTGGAGCCTACGCCGATACGGTGCTTGAGCTCCAGGTAGGCAAAGTCAATGATGTACTTGCGGTGCATCTCGATCAGCACGTGAAGACCCTGGGACGAGATGCGCTCGTTCACATTGGTGCGCTGTCTGAAGAGGCTCTGAAGTGCACAGGCCCGCAGACCAAGACCTCTCCAGTGCTCTGTGTCGTCCTTGAGCACGCGCCAGATGAAGATCGGACAGAGAGCGCCCCAGAGCAGGTCAGCGTAGATGAACGCAAAGCCGAGCTTGATCTTGTTCTGGCGGAAGGCCGCCATGTAGGCGAACTCGAGGATTTGCTGCACTAGCACAAAGGCACAATACTGACGCAACGTGTTCTTGGCAGCCCGTCCGGGTGGCCACGCGGCCACATACACGAAGAGCGCGAGTATGAGCAGATGCGAGAGCACCAGCAGCCAAAAGTTGAGCTCAGCGTGCTCCGGCTCGTTGTGCCTCGTGATGTACCACACGACGGGGATCGTGTAGCACGAGAGCACGAGCGTAAGCACCACGGCACGACGTAGTGCAGGCAGCGTCACAGACTTCTGGAGCATGAATACGATCACGAGGTTGAGCACGAACATGCGACCGGCGTAGAAGCACTCGCTAGCCACCGACGGGATGTCCCGCTGGTACTGTTCGATGGAGAGCGCGATGGCGAAATACGTCGCGTAGGCACCCGTGGCGGTGCCCAGGATCCAGAGGAGCGGCTCAAAAGCCGGCAGCAGGATCTTGCGAGCGGCTGTTGAGTCACCCTTGTTGTGCGCCACGTGGCGGTTGTAGCGCATGTAGACGATCATGGCGGCGCAGAGCAAACACATGACCCCATAGCTCACGAGCAGCACGACCGAGAGCGCGATCACGTTGGTCTGCACGTACTGTTCCGAGACGAGCGACGGTGATGGCGTCTGGGCATGCGCATGGGCTTCTTGGAGGAAGCGCGTGGCTGAGAACTGATGTTGGGACCGGAGCAAGCCGCCTGGGGAGAGACTGGTGACAGAGTGTCGTTGCATGGTGACGAAGTTCGCCACCCCAGGGGACTGAGCTGACGGGTAACTGGGAATGCGCAAATGAAGGGAGAGTCACCAGTGGTTGGGCTAATGCGAAACCAAGAGGGACGGTTGCAATGCTGGGACTTGAGAGAGACAGCTTCTTGGTCTTGAGCAAGGTGATGTTGAAGTCGAAAGGACCGAATTCGAACATCTTTAGAGATGGATTGATGTAGTATTACTTTATACAGGCTAATAGATTTTTAACAACAGATACCCACACTTATTATGGAGAAATATACTGATCTATATCGAAATGTAAAGGTTATTAGAAATCAAAGAGAGTAGATTCGCAAATTCGTGGAAGAAACCATAGACGAGCTCTCTTGAGTCTGAAGGGGCTGCCGTGAAAGTTGCGGTGCGGCCTGACCATGTCACCGAATTATCCACACCATGTGTGCAACACAAAGCACCAACAGCTCCATTCAGCAAGACCCTCTGCGCTTGACTCTGCTCTTGAACAAAGACGCGCTGTCCAGGATACAAATCGATGGCGCGCCTTTGCTCGTCCGTCACGACCAATCTTCTGCGTTTGTTGCTCAGTTTCCTGAATGTGCACTACCGCCACGTAAACAAACCCAAGGCGCATATATACAAACACATATACCATACAATTATCAAGTGTTATGCATACACACATACCTCGAGTGACTGACTCGGTGCTTACTTGGGGAACACCATCTCGGTCTCGTTCTTCATCACTTCGCCGAATGAGTGCTCGGCCGCGGCCTCGTTGAACAAAATGAAGTCCTGGTCCCGCCCGCCGTCGAGCTTGAAAAGCGCGCCGACCGAAACCAGGTCGCAGTTGCCGATGCGTACACCGCGCGGTCCCAGGATCTTGCGCGGCTTCTGCGGGTAGCCTGTGGCGCTCGCTCCCTGGGCTGTCTCGTCGAACGCAGCAACTGCGAGCGACAACTCCGAGCTCACGACTACTGACGACGACGACGTGGAACTTGGTGGCGACCCAGTCCTAGTCGCAGCAAAGCTCACGTATCCCGGCTTCCCGTTTGGAGACGAGTAAATGCTCACATCCGGCAGCTCGTCGTCGAAGAACGACTGGTAGAGATCCATACACTCGGCTGGGATCGACGACTTGTCAGTCTGCACCAATTTCTTGTAGTCCAGCGTGTCTTGATAGAACCTGCTCAGTTCAAAGTATGTACAAGAAGGGTCAGGAGTAAATTGACCACACTTGCACAATGAATTGTTCAAGAGCATCTATAGACACGTACTTTCGCTCCTCTGGACTGGTCTTGAGCCCCTTGATCGCGATGATCTCCCGCATCTTCACGTTCCGGTCCAGTCCCGAGTACGGCCCACTCTGGATTTTGTACGTTGCGCCGCCGCGCCTCTGAGCGTCGTGGAGAAGGCGCGCATCGTCCGTGCTAATGTTGTTGTCTTTCAGATACTCCTCGAAGGACATGCGCAGGCTCTCACTCTCGTTTTCCCAAATGAGCGGCGTCTTCTGAAATTGCACATACCTGCACGAATTATACAAAGCAATAAAAGAAACACACATAACCTTGTCAGCCGCAAAGCATTGACAATCCTGACCAGCAGCTCATAAGCGACGTACATTTCGTAAATGCTGTCCGGGGCGATTGCTGTGCAGTCGCCAACAAAGTTTCGCTTCCTGAAAACAACATCATGCAACATCCCGTCAACCGTGCGCAACCATCACAACATAACTCTTCCGACAAAAACAGGAATACGCACCGAATGACGCGACCGGAATCCTCAAGGTTGTCGTTGTGCTTCAAAACTCCTTTCAGGAACTGGGCGGGCGTTCCAGTGCCCTGAACGTATGACCGAATCGAGCCCCGGCTATCAACTCCATATTCGTCCACGTCAGTTGTAGTCCGTCCTTCGTGAGCACTGTCTCGACCGCGCCGAAGCGAGTCAAGGCGATCCACGTCCTCCACGAAATTCGGTTCACTCATACTTCGCCCAGAACGACTGTTTCCCATGTGCTTGATCGAATAGCGACGTGGCATTATCGAGCTGTCTCCGAAAACCTCCTCGGTGCTTATGCTTCGTTTGTGCAGTCCGCCGCCGCGAGCGTTCGTTGGAGTTGAGGCTGAGGCCGATATCATAGACTCGGAACCTGCGCTCTCGCTTCTCGTCTTCTCCTGGTCGTGCGACTCGAGCGGATTCATAAACTGGTAACCGAGCGTCTTCTTAAATGACGTGAGCTCTTCTGGGTGGTACATCTGAATAAACTCATCCGAACACGGTGCGCACATCGCCAGCTGCATCGCACGAAGTTCAGCTGCCACCGTTTCTTCACCACTGGAGTCAACACCAATATTGATGACACGCTCATCCGCCCCGTCGTCCGAATCAGTTTCCTCGGGGGCTGCCAGCGTTGGTCGTGACAGCGCACGACTTAATAGTGCGAACTTAGGCCGCTCAAACTTCTCGAGTGGCTCTTTCCACCAGTCTTCTAGGAGCCGCTTGCATTCGCGAATGTACGCGTCGCGTCGTTCCTGGTCGCGTTCTCTCACTAGGATCATGTCTTCACCAATCTCTTCGACAAACTCATACTCGTTGCTCGAGTTTGTCTCTGCTGGAGAGGGCAGCGATGCGCCGTCATCGTACGCCTTGTGGTGCGGCCGGCCTTCGAGATGCCACGCCAGACTCTTGCGCATCTCGTCACACGCTGCGGCGCCGTTGCGAACTTCAAAGTTGTGCAGGTAGTAATCGTTCTCGAGCTCCCATAGCGGCGGTTCGTTCTCCTTCGGCACGAAGTGACCCAGAAAAATGTTGATCGCGTCTTGCTTTGCAGTGTCTGTGAACGAGTTGCTGTAGTAGCGTCGGATGGATGTCAACAGCTCGCGGTGCTTGAAATTCTCGCGACTCGCCGTGTTCTTGACATTCTTATGCGCCTCCGAGCCGCCGTACTGCATCGAGATCGCATCGCCAATAGCCGAGTAGAGCTGAGTCAGCACACGCACAAGTTGCGACGACCTCTCCACGTTCGGCGTGTTGCGGATTCCCATGGCGAAGAGTTGCTGGCCCAACGCGCGCATGCCAACTGCAAACTGACTCACGTTCGTGCGATCCAAACAGTCAATACAATTCGTGCGAAGCACGCCCTTTTGCTCAAGCCAGTCGCCAGACTTACGAGGAATCGTGGGCGACAGCGGATGCTCGTTACCGCGGAAGAGTTCCGTTGAACTCTCGAGCGCACCCAGCTCGTGGCTCGAACTGTGGTTACTCAGCGGGGTATTCGCAAAGAAGACCTCGGCGGTGCGTTTGTTTGCTTTCTTGCCCACGTGACGCTTGGGGGCGCTGCAGAAGAAGCCCGTCTGCTCCAACGCCCACACTGCAAACTTGTCGAGCGACTTGTACACATCTAGCGACTTTTGCTTGGAAAGTCTTGAATAGTCCAGCGCGACGTATCGAATCTGGTGCGGCAGCGGCATGAAGCTGTTCAGGTACTCGACTGCGTTTAAATACTCCTTGCCAACCAGTACTTCGCGCTCTTTCTTCTCCGACTGCTTCACCAAGTTCAGCGCCACGATGGGCGACCCGTAGCGTGCAAACAGATCTGCGAAATGCTTCCTCGTTGCCGTGTACGTTGGGTCTACGCGGTTCACTACAACACACAATAAGCATCATCAGTGTCAAGCGAGCGTACATCAATAATAAGCAAGTCACGTACACACGATCGGCGGCTTTGGGAGCGTCGCTGAGGTTTCCTGGGACCAGAATACTGGGATCGAGCCACGATACTGCACAAACGAGCTCAGCTTCCCAGCGCCCATGTTTTCGTCTTCAATGATCTGCTCAGTCTCCACGTCGTTCGCAGCTTTTCCCGTGTCCGCCACACCTCGTTTCAAGTACCGCGTGCCGGCAAAGTGGCGCGAGCGTCGCGCTAGCAAGATGACGCTGATCAAGCGCCCAAACACCGAGCACTTGCGCTGCTCATAGCTGCCGAGCACGATCGGGATCACCAAGTCGGCCGCGGCCCCAGGACTCAAGAACTGCGTCAGCTCCTGAGTCAAGTACGAGTTCCACGTGAACATCTCGGACGGCTCGGAGCGCTCGTTCGTCATGTTGTACTGCAGCGTGTGCGTGATGTCGTACGAGTAGCTGAAGTAAAAGTCCTTCGTGAGGTCGATGAAGTGGAAGAGCCCCAGGTACCGCGCTTCGGCCTCTTCCTCGGGACTCGGGTTGAACCAGCGGTTGAGCCACGTCCACGTGCTGCCGTCCTGGCTTGGACGACTCACATTCAGCTGGTGGGTCGCCGAGATGCCGTAGATAAAGTTCCCGCCAATGCAACCGATCTTGCGGCGCTGTGTCACAAAGATGAAGTAGTAGTCTCGCAAAAACCGGATGCAGCCAACAATCGCGACAGCTGTGAATGCGCGCACGAGCTTGCCGTCCCTGTTCGTCTTCGCGAGCTCCGTGAGCAGCTGCAGCTTGTCCTCCATCTCTTTCCACGAGTACAGATTCGTGTCCTCGCTCAGAATCTCGTTGAGGCTCTTGGGGCGATCGACGAGGCGGTTCAGCTCTAGCAGCCGGAAGCGTGAGTAGTGGCGATCCGAGCATACCACATAGAAAGTCTATATTAGCAGATACAAATATGTGTTAGCGCCTATTTGAGTTCGCAGGTTGTCCAAGTGAGAATGACTCACCGTAGCGGTCTCGTAGATTGTGAAGCGCTCAAAAAGCGCCACGCCCGCCGTGAGCGTCGGTTGGCGGCGCCGCAAAGTCGGCCGCGCGAAGGCGGCCCCCGCGCCTCCATGGACGTTCTGGCTGCTGGGCGCACGCTTGATCGACTTGTACCGCGTGGGGGCCTCTTGCATCGGCGGGCACACAATGAACGCGCGTGGGTGGATGCCGAGCTCCAGATCGCGCTTCACCGACAGCAACGTGTTCATCCTATTAACACGAGATGCACATACACACAGAGAGACATCCAAATTTAAGATCTGGTCTATCTATACGAGCCAAGCCAACAGCAGCAGCAATGTCGCCATACCACCAGTCGACGTCGAAGCTCGACTCGTGGGATGAGAAGGTCTCCTTCTTGGACTTGCTGATCGTGATCTCGATGCAGTCGCGGCCGTCGCTGCGCACATGGGCGATGTCGCATTCGCGCACGGGGATTGTCACGAGCTTGCGGCGGCTGCGCTGCTCCTGGTATACCACGAGCGCGCCCTCGCCGCGCTCCAGCGGCAGCTCGCACCACACGAGCGTCCAGTCGCCCGGCGCGTTCTTGTTGAAGAGCCGCGGCGTGCGCCGATACAGCGGCCCTGAGAGGCTCATGCTCGATACCTCTTCTTCGTGGCTTCTCTTTGAAGAAATGGTTTTCTTTCTCGTGTTTGGCGTCCAGAAAAGAGACATTTGCTTATTTGCCTATCAATGGCGACGACCTGCTCAGGAGGACCAAGAAAAATGCGCCCGCCGTGGTGGGCGGCACCACGCGCAGCAAAAGCAGCGGCAAGGGCACCGGCGACTTCCAGCACTTGGGGCTGAGTCCGCTCGTGTCCCGCGGCGTCATGGCCAGGAGGTACAAGGTGCCGACCCCAAGCCAGCGCCGATCATGCTCTCGGGCAAGGACGTCGTGGCCATGACGCGCACGGGCTCTGGAAAGACCGCGGCGTTCATCAAACCGATGCTCGAGAAGCTCAAGGAGCACTCGAAGAAGATTGGCGTGCGCGCGCTCATCCTCTCGCCCACGCGCGAGCTCGTCGTGCAGACCATGCGCTTCACTAAGATGCTCACCAAGTCCATGGACCTCAAAATCACGCTCATCGTCAGTGGCGAATGCATGGAGCAGCAATTCGAATCGATCGCGTTCAACCCAGACATCATCGCCGCGACGCCCGTTCGTCTCATGCACCACCTGCTGAGACTCTCGAAACAGTACACATGGTATCACCGAATCGAGCAGTCCCTACAGGCAGATTGGACAGGTATCCCCAGCACAGCGAGCTCCATCGCGTCTTCCTTGTTGTCTTGCGCCGACTCGGACGTCAGCATGCCCTCGGCGGCATCATGCACTGCTACGGATGTGAACGCGCCGGCCGTCGCATCTCACTCACGCTCGCCGTTCGAGACGATCGCTGCGGCTACGGACACCATGGCGTCGAGCGCTTCTACTGCATCCTCGTGGCGACTCACCCTCGTCCTACA
>JAASFV010000248.1:0-29961 GCA_023334015.1 Globisporangium paddicum
CCCCCCCCCCCCCCCCCCCCCCCCCCCCCCCCCCCCCCCCCCCCCCCCCCCCCTTGAGACCAAGTAGGATGGAACAGGAGCACTCCACCGTTCCATATTCCCCGGCTGCACCAAGACCTCGATCGCCACAAACAACGAGACCCATGGTCACAACAAACAGGTGAGATGTCGGCCGACTCGCAACGCCAGGAGGCGCATGCACGACAAAGGTAATCGGGAACCACAGACAAAACACACACAGCCCGTGGGTACAGCAGTAGCCTCTACTCAACAGCACACTACAGCGGAACGCACCCTTCGATGACAAAGGCTTGATCGAGAATGCCTGTCACTAGCTGCTGGGGTTCAATATCGAGAATAACATGGCTCCAGAATGCCAGCCACACACACTTATGAGTGGGACAATGCACAAACCGCGATATCATACACCAGTTGAGAGATATCACACGGCTAGCCCACTTCAACGACCACCACTCGTGTCCGATCGATTGGCCACAACTGCCTGATACCTTTTTTGCGACGGGGTCCGCTCAACCTGACTTGGGCATGCGGCGCGCACATTGGTCCAGCGACCAGTGCCATCCACAGAGTGCATCGACGATGTGCTCTGATATTATTGCAACGAAGGACTGCACGCTGTGCTCTGATATGATTACACATGGAGTGCGTCACTGTGCTTGTGATATACATTGTTGAGGGCGATCGAGGCGGGTGCACACGCTGAGCGTCCTTGACAACACATGATTATTAAAGTATTGTGTCGTTTGTGGCTCACCAAGCGAAAACAACATGCAGCAAACTCTCCCTCCTTCCTCGGTCAGCATGTTGTATGTGCATTCACACGTGCGTTCTGGAGTTTCGCGTTGTTCCACGGGTATATGTAGCACACCTTGCTTCACACGAGCCATACCCTTGCTAGTAGTATGATGCACGGTACTGAATCTAATCCAGCATGGAGCACCACTGGGCTCTGCTTTACAGTAATCGGCGTATTGTAATTCATCTCTGGCAACTTGGGCAGAATCGCGTTCACACTCTATTACGAGGTCTGCATCCTAGACTCAAATAATGATTAGCTTATTGGGGGAGAATCTCGTGCATTGCTTTTTCGTCTCTAGACTGACTGCGGAACAGAAGAAGCACGCTCAATTAACCAGCATCTAGTACCAGACGCGTCGTTGCTGTCCTCCGCTGTCCTAGATATGCGCCAAGACAAACCCTCGCGACACCAAGTGACCCTGTGCACACCAGGGCACAGCAACACAATAATACACATGCGTATTAGCGAGTCTCCATCTCAGTTACCCTCTCACACATGCATCTCATGTGACTTTACAACACCTCGTTCTGCAAGACTCGACTGGACGCTGCGCTTTGTTCTACTCTATCGCCGTCCGGGCCGTATGTGATGACGCACTGGAAACACCGACCACAATAACTCATTGTGACTATGAGCATCAACAGAGTTGCTCTGGTTGACTCTGGGCCAGTGACGTCGGTGCAGTCGTCGGCCGACCGGTGGGAATGGACTCACCGCGTGCGATATGGTGGCTCGCTTCAACGAACATCATTCCAAATTTGGTTGGTTGAAATGCATTGTGACCGTTGACATTGTGAACTGGATCCTCGCGGGTCCGCAGGTGGCCCACAACGGTCGCATGCAACTTTCACAGCCGCGCTCGGGCTCTCCGGCCCTCATACCACATTTAGGCACGCGGTGCACGCATGGCCTGAGTGCTGGTGACACTGTTACACCGCGAGTGCATAGCACTTGGGTGATCAACACTTAGCAGCAACATGTGTTGCTGCTGGTTGCTTGTCGTTACGAGGGAGTTGTGGTACGGTGGCCGAGTGACTCTTTCTGGGGGGTGGATGTGCTGAGAAGGGAGTGTCTGCCTCAATCAAGAGCGCGGAAAGCTCCTCTTCAATTGGGACATTTGTCTTTGGTAGCAGCTCAGGCGGCTACTGTGCTGGGGCTCTGTGGCAGAAAGCAACATACAGCATCTCCATTGCCGTTCAATACAATACACGCTTTGCCAGTTGCGAGTTATTGTGACTTGTACAGTGTTGAGTTTTCGATGTTTTGCTCTCGCTCGCAACGATAATGGTCCCAGAAACAACCCGCGAGCAACATTTCTGGCGCTCACCGAAGACTAACCGATGCATTCCACATGCTACCAGAGTGGCAGCATAACGAGTTGACTGTGATACATATCAAAGGACATGCCAGAGTGATGGATGTTGAAGTGGACTACCAGAGTGATGGTCGCTGAAGTTGATTGCTGGTGTGGTAACGCAAGAACTGAGAGAAATACAGGAGAGGCTGAATGAGGAGGCACCATGTGTGCACAACTATGTGAGAGCGTTTCTTTTATAGGGTGGTCGCTGTATTTCGAGTTGGTCAACGAGGTGCTCTATCGCTTCAAACAAGTGCATCAGTAGGTGGCGGAGCTGCTGTGGGTTGCTTTCGGGCGCTCTGACACCTGGGTATCACACGCGCCGCGGTCAATCGGTCGCTCAGGAGTCACGCCCGGTTGTGCCACCAATATCGGAGCGGCTCTGAATGAGCGAGGATCCGCGGTGGTGCGCACCAAATTCTCCCACTTGAGGTGTGAACGCTTAACCGCCAACCAGTCTGCTGACGGGCGGCGGTTTGTCGATGCGGGTTCAACGATCATCGCTCTTGCATGCGAGTCCGCCAGTTGGTTGGCCCTGGTTCGTCTCGCACTGCGCTCATTGGTGCGTCCTCCACACCAATTCGTTGAGAAGCTCATACCTTGTTTGGAGCGCAAACCGACACACTGAGAGGGCGAAGCACTCTCAGCGTTCGGCGAGCATCGGTAGCGCCTGGCCAGCGTTGCTACTGGGGTTAAGACCCTACAGATTGTTTGTATGTCGCTTCTGGGGGTCAACTGGGCCAACTGGGCGGCGAAAGCAACATGCAGCAACCCCAAGACTATACATCGAATGCATGTTGGAAGAGGCTCGATTGAAATCATGCAAGCTTTGTCAACTGCTCTACTCTACAATAGGCATGCCCATGACGAGAGCTAACAATACTTACACACTAGTGCACAACCTGGATCTGAGCGAGGGCTGTGACTCGCAACTCATGCTGTACCACAGAAATCAACTCGCTATCGCCAAGTCCAGCGGCTTCGGGGCGACGAATAGCCATCCTGCAAACTGTCTGGATATGAAAGTCGTCACAACGGGAGATTCTCAGTCTCTCTGTCTACAGCACACACAAGATCTCGCCGTTGTAGACATGGCACGTGAAGCGACAGGCTGTTGATAGTAAACGGACCTGCCAGTTGATCCACTTCGACGCACGCTCACACATTCCAGCCACACACATGATTGGGTTGTGGGATGAGTTCACCCGTTGGTGGGCAGCTCAACTGGCGCTACACGACCAAGACAACGGTGCAATCCCTGTCTATCTCTCTCAACGACTGGCTGTTGGGTCTCTATACCTGGCAGCACAATCTCCAGCAGCTCATACCTCATTTCGGCAAGTGGCGCGCATATTGGCCTGAGTGCCGGGCGGCATCGTCGCAGTGGCGATTATCTTGCAATCTTATGTGCATCCGTACATGTGGACACCCTCCATTCGACACAGGATTGCGGGCCCGTACGTCTCTGCCCACATGAGCGTGAGCGTCGATGACCAATCGACCGAAGAGATCATCGTGAGTGACGATGATGCGAGCGACGCCGCTCTGATCCCCGACGCCGGGTTGATGAAGGACAGCGTTGTTTGTAAGCTGCCCTCGGTGCGAGTTGCGCTGGGAGAGCGAAAACAACCTTCAGCATCACCCTCACAATTAAGACTTGTCAATACAGATTTAGTTTCACATATAAGTGTAAGAGCGCATCTTTATTCATTGTTTTACATGTTGTGGTCGGGAACTGCTGGATGGATCTGAGTACGGTGCCATAGCCGTCTCGCCGTCCGCGTCAACTTGCTTCTTCAAGGCGTTTCTCATAATTTACAGCGGTTGCTTACTTTGGCTGGTGCACGCGGCCGACGCGCGTGGGTTTCTGGCGACGCGCCTCGAAGGTGCGCTTGGGTGTGTGCTTGTGGCGGAACGAGTCCTTCTTCTTCAGCACTTTGACGTCTTCGTCCTTTGTCTCGCGCTCGTGGAACTCCTCGTGGTGCACGCGCTCTGCATCAACAGGCAAGGTATAAATAGAAAGTCAGCTCCCACACTGCTCGTACCAAAAAGCAAAAAGCGCAATCAAATGCGACGTACTGTTCTCGAGGAAACGGACCGTCTCGCGCAAGTGGACGGCGTTCTCTACGTCACCAATGAGCGCATTGATGCGCTCCATCTCTTCCAGCTGGTGGCGCTCGCTCGCAGGCAGCGCCCACGTGCCAAAGCTGCATGAGGAGGAGAAAATTCGACAACGAGTGTGAGTCATCTGGTAACAACATAGCAAGACAGAGAGATGCGACATCACATCACCTATCAGCGTGTTCGAACTCCTGCAGCAGCACGAAGCCGCGCGCGCCGGGCTCAGCCGCGACGGGCATGTTGAAGTGGAAGCGGTTGTTCGCGGGGCTCCAGCGCAGGCGCGGGATCGAGTCCATCATGGCCGCGTCCACGTCAATGGACATGGCGGACATCATCATGGTCGTCATTGCGGACGGAGAGTGGAGGCGGGTGGCTTGTTGCTTGTTGCTTGGGGCGGTCGATTGGGGAATGAGAGAGATGCAGAGGCGCGCATGTCTGCGCATTCTTCGCAAAGACAAGAAGAACAAGAGCACAAGGACATGTGCACCAGCTGTAGAAACGTTTTCTGTCATGTTTAGCAGGGTATCTATTTATAAAGTAAGTACATATTCGGATTGTATATTGAAGCTATAGATGATACGATCGTTTATAGAAGGGTATACAGTTTGAAACACTTGAAGTTGAAGTGCGAAAAACGTCGCGCATGCTGATTGGCTACATTTTTAAAGACGATCTCAATGCGCAGGCTGTATCACCTCGCTTAATTACGAAAAGTCGATCTGATTTGTTTCACCAAAGTACGGAAAATCGACCTTGGATTGTTCATCTTGTGCGAATGTAAGTCACCGCTTGTGCGTGATGGTGGGCAAAACGACCATGCAGTGCTGTATCTTGAGTGGCGCGCGCGAGGCCGAGCGGGCGCGCGCATTGCCCGTCCGCTCAGTAAGCGGGCCGTCAGAACTCGGAAGAACTTCTGTTGCTTTTGCAATTGGAGGCACGGCTGAGGAGACTTGAGCTGGTGGAGCTCTCCCCATCAGCGCTGGTACTGAAGTGGAGGAGACCAGCAGCTGAGGTTTCGTGGAAACTTGGTGCCAGGATGGAGTGAGCGAAGCACGGGACTTACTCTGTTGGATGATGGCCCTCTGAGGCCCTAGTGAGCTGCGAAGGTGCTCAGAAGTTGGCTGGGGGCTTGCAGTTCGATCCTGGGAAATCTTGTCGGAGCGGGAAATTGTCGAGTCTGGGGTACCACCTGGGCTATCATCTTGGGTTCTTGATTCAACTGGTGATGGCACTGCTGTCAGGAAGCACAGTACGTCCTGAGCTGCAGTCCTCGAAATTGATTCAACAATACGACGCGGCTTTCTCCGCAGCACGCTCTCCATCTCCCGCTGTAGAACTGCCCTCTCGTTCTCAATCGTGTCTGGCTGGCTGAGCAACAGTGTTGACGGCTCTCGGCCCTTCGACACCTTTACCTCTGCGGGTATGTTCCCATTGCTACCGGGATGTGCCAAACTCTGCAATCGCGACACTGAAGGAGGGTTCGCAGCTGCAGCTGGCAACATTGCGAACGACGTCTGCTTGATGGGGCTCCAGAGCCCCGCGGGCAACTGCCCCAGCTCCCGAAAGTTCCGGATCGCGCAATAGTTCTGCGCAGACACCAGCTGTGGTGGCGCCAGCACAAAATTCGAGTCGATCGTGTCGTTAGCGCAGAAGAGCGCCACGGGCTGTGCCGGATGGGTAGGCTGAGTCTGTTCGTTATCTGCTTGGAGTCGCACCTCGTTCAAGTCTTCACCGGTGATGGAGTGGTTCGGAAATCCTTGGCTCCTCGCTGTGCCATGACGGTGAAAGCCTTCGCTGTCGCGATGCAGCTTCCCAAGTTTGCTTGAGCCCAATGATGACCTTAGGTTCTCAGCTTGCTGACGAGGTTCGCTCTCCGCCACTCTCCACATGCTGCTGGAGATATGGGATAACTGGTCCACAGAAATAATGAGCGGCGCGGAGCTCTCCGTCGACTGGAACGCGATCACGTGTAATCCGTCTTCAGAAAGCTGTCGGATCTTAACAAACTGCTTGGGTCTGATCTCCAGCCACTCGCCAGCACGCGGTTTTCGCTTCACGCTCTGCTGGATGCCGCTGTCCATAGATCCTGAGAGCTCCGAGTCCAGTTCTGAGGTCGATAGCGAAGTTGGCAACGCTGCCTGGTCCCATGGACGCGGGTAGTCTCTTGTAAGGGGCTTCGTCTTCCAGGGCAGTCGACTTGCCTTTCTCTCTTGGGGTACAGTAGTGTTGCCATCACCGCCACTGAGCCACAGCCCCATGATGTACACTGGCACCACGCCGTCTCTTTCTGCTGTGTACTCGTTGTTGCCATCGTAGGAACTAAAGCTGCTGTTGTTGCTGGACACCAACTTTGAAATCTGCACGAGCGACAACAGCTCTGCGAGGCATTTCGAGCCCGACGCATCCGTCCCAATCTTCTTGTCACTTTGGAACTCCAGCATGCGGTCTGGAAACGATGCTGCTCTAGACAAGAGCCCAGTGACAAAGTGGCAGCGCATAGCGAAAGTCTGCTCCGTCCTCTCTGGTGAGTGACGAGCGTCCTTATCAAAGCCCAGCAGCGTCGTGAAGAGCGGTGGCATGCTCATCCACAGCAAGCGCTCATGCTCCAGTTCAGTTGACTGTTCTCCATGCTCCTGCTGGAGAGCATGATGGCGCAGGATGCAGAGAATCGCTGTCAACGCATACGGCGGCAACGCAGCCAGTTCGTCTGCTGCATCTGCTGGTAGAATTTCACACCCGAGGAGCTGGATCGTGAGAGCTTCGATGCACAGAGCCCTGCTGAAGCCGAATTCTAGGAATGCTGCGAGAGTGGCTGCAACCTCGACCTTAGGCTGCCTGGGGAGTGCGAGGAGCTCTTGGAGCGGGATCTTGGGCATCATACGGGCGTTCGGAGAGAACTTGGAGGCTGCAAACTTGCGGTAGCGGTTGTGCACTGAGCTCTCTTCGTTGTGAAGAGCTACGATCGTGTCCAGTCGATGGCGATCCGAGAGCTCTGCGCTGCACACGCGCTGGGTGTCGATATGCTCGATGAGCTTCGCCGCGTTCTCGTGCTGCTCGTCGCCACCGTCGTCTCCCGATACGACACCTCCCCAGAGCTCTGCAGTCGACCCAAACTTATCACAGCCACCGGCGTTTTCTCTTTCATTCGCGAGCAGGTACTGTACGAACGCGTCATGCTCGTCAACCGCGCGCTCGCGCTCAGTAGAAGTGACGAAGTGGCCGTCCAGGATCCATACATTCGGTAGCAGCGCAACGACCTTCTTCCGGTACTCTGCCACATCGCTACTGCCACTCTCCTGCATCTGCAATGCCGGGTTGCCTTGCAGCCGGAGCTCCATGACGTGCACATCGCGCAGACAGACGAGGTCATCGAAGCGCAGCTGATTGCGCTCGAGATACAGGAACCCAAGCGCCGCGAAGGACGCGAGCGGGGCCAGCAGACTCGCGTGCTGAGCCTGGTTTTGCGACTGCTGCTGCTTGTAGAGACCGCGATGCAGCACGTTGTCGCTGAGGTCGACGCGCCAGAGCCTGCGCAGCACGAACAGCCCGTCCAGGTCGCGCAGGCGATTGTCGTCCGCGTAGAGCGAACGCAGCGCGCCGCGACAGAGCTCCAAGTGGCGCACGCATTCGACGCCCGCGGCTGACAGGTGCAGCGCCTGCAGGTCACGCAGAGACGATTTGGCGCGCGCGCGGATAAGCGCAGCGTCAGGCGCCCGCATCAGCTCAGCGCATCGCTTACGTCGTCAACGATTGCGCGTCTGTTACATGCGCCCAAAGTAAAGGTGCTCTCTCGTGCAGTCAGTCACACGACTTTTTTGCTTTTTTGGGTGATATACCAGAATGCTTTCAATAGAAGCCCTCTTTCGTTCTTTTCGGTATCTATAAAATACTAGTTTTGGGTTTGCTGCGTTGATTTTGGGCGAGTCACTGCGTGAAGTTGAAGTTGTCCGTGGTCTGACCTGGACGTGGGAGAATGGAAGACGCTAGGCGATGGGGCTTCTTTACAGCTGCATCACTCCTGAAGCAGGCAAGCAGTTTGGATAAGTTGTCATCAATGAGCACGAGAGACCACCGAATGCGAACATCCTCAAGCCAATAACTGATACAGTAAGTGGGTCATGAAAAACCTACCCGGGCAGAGTTGTTCGAGGTCGGATCTCGAGATTCGCGGTCGCTATTCGCTCCAAGTCTCCCGACGTCGCTGCTGTCGAGTCTGTAAACCCGAGAGCTCTCTTGGACTTGACCAGATCCGCTGGAGGTCTCTGGTTGCTGCTGGTTCGGAGACTCGCGCTCCACATCTCGTCGTAATTCACTGGAGCTATCTCCACTCGAGCAGACTCTGGAGCATCTTGAGAAAGCAGCGGCTGGCTCTGTGTTCGAGGAATGGGATACCAGGAAGGCCTGTTCGATACTGGGGCGGACTGTGCACGCTGCTCATCCATCCTGTGAAAACGGTTGATGTGAAGTGACTGATGATACAAAATGTCCAAGGTCTGGGGTCTAGCTGACCTTCTTTGCGCCTCGCGTTCAGTCAAATCTAGACACCGCGCTTTCCACTTGCTGCATCGTTTCTAAGTCACAACACACACGCGACAGTGTCGGACCACTGCACAAAGGGCAAGAGTGATATGAATGAGGCCGTTGGTACCTGCCCAGACTCGTACAACTTGAGCAGATGCATGTTCTCCTGCCGCAGGTCTTCGACGACCTTGTTCGCGTGATCTTTCCACTCTTGCTCCTCTCTGACGACCTCGTCTTTGAGTTTCTCGATCGTCCGCGACGCCACGAGCTGGGCTTTCTTCATGGACGACACTTCTTGCAGGCGTAGGTGGCTCTCTTGCTCGAGGAGCTCATTCTCGGTTTTCTGTTGTTGGGGATAAGAAGCACGCTTTAGTTAGCCACAAAGTTTGTGAAGTTTTCAATGCTAATTGCGATCTTCTGTGCTGAAAGAAATGAACCATTTTCTGATAATGCTTCGCCTGCTGGCTGAAGCGCTGCATGAGATTGTCGACTCCAATGCTCTGGAGCTGAAGCTCGTCCTTGAGCTTAGCGTTAGCCACTAGGGCATTCTATCGATGCAAAGGTTCATAATTATAAGCTCATCTCTTTACAAGAATTTCCAAAGCGTGGCGTGAAAGCAATTCAAACCTTGCTCTCCTCCGACATGGCATTGAACGCTTTCTTGAGGTAGTCGGCATCCAGCTCCTGTAGCGATTTCCGAAATGTCTGACAGCACCATCACGTGTCAATACCATATCAAGTTGGCTATTTCATATGACCCCGGTGATAGTTCTCTACCTTTTCCAGCGCCATCTTGTGATTGAACATGTCGAGGCGCACTTTGTGAATCTCCTCGGCGTGATTCTTGTTCTCCTGCTCGAGCTGGAGCATGAGTTTGTCCACGCGGTCACGTAGCGCCACGTTCGCGCTCTCGACAACGTCGTAGGCCTCGACGTGGAGCTCGAGCTCGCTCACTTTCCGGTTAAGCACGTCGATCGCGTGCTCGGCCTGCAGCTTCTGGGTCAGGTGCTCGTCCTCGAGCATGCGGATGGTCGCCACATGCTTGTCGACTTCGCGCTGCAGCATGGTCTCCATGGAGTGGATCTGTTCCTGCTTGCTTTTGTTGTCGCGGGTCATGCGCTCGATTATCTTGGCCTCCTCGCGCAGCTGCGCCTCGGCCTCCTCCACGCGCTTGCGCAGCTCATCCGTGTTTCCCAGCAAATAAATCAGTCAAGGAGGGCACCACATGCACTTATGGGCTATGCAATATACGCATGTGAAGGAGAGGATATTCATTCGTGGCGATGGACGCATCCTTGTCAGTTGTGGGCTGCTTAGCCTTGGCGTTCCTGAGGGTCAGCAGTCACCACGCAGACACCTATGAGACCAGAGCAGTGTTCACTGGGGAGTGATGATTCACCCGCATAAAGATTCGTGGAATAGAACGCACTTCTTGGGGCCCATTAGCCTCCGGATGCGCGGTCGATCACGAGCCCACGCGTGGCGACTTCAACCTCATCATCATAAAAAAAAACGACAACCGAAATCTGCCCAAAATAGACCCATGCATCAACACAAGGGACAGCCTGGCATTCTGTATAGTTTATTCAAGTTATCGTGGCTATTCATGCAACATAGCTGCGTAGTACGTGATTATCCAGTCTACAATCTCCATAGTTTACGCAAGTGGAAACGGCACTTGCTGGGCTCACCTGGAGCTATACAGTAATCAAGATACTTTTTCTTCACTGAAAAAGCCCAACAGACGCGTTCCGACTCGATTCTCTGACTCGTTTCCGTCGCAATTGGACGACACACCAGATGACAACGCGACGACCAATCTCTGTTCAATTTCTGACTAAAAAGTCAGCAACAGCCCTCCGGAATATGAATCCCAGATCATGAATTCCAATTGCACATTTGGCTCCGAGACAACAGCTTCTTTGCCTCTCACACGTGGACACGGAAGAAGAAGAGATCGCGAAAGCAGATAGGAGGCCAAGTACAGATGCAACACGCTGAAGAGACGCTTGACTGGAACTCTCGTGCTGCTCTTGTCGGACGTTGAGCCATGCTATGCTGGGCTGTGTGTACATACAGGATACAGTACGCACCGGGCGATCCGGTGGATTAATTATCACGTTGAGCACAGTCTCCCAGTCAATAATCCGCTGCTGGCTGGGAACGCAGCAGCAAAGCCTCGTGAAACAGCATGGTGCTGGGGGTGGGTTGGATGGGTGGGTGCGTCGTCGTCCACAACAGGGCCAGACGGCGAACTGTGTGGCGGTTCAGTTGGCCCGTTTACTATGGCGAGAGTTGACAGAGCGGAGAAGCGGGCGCAGACGGACGGACGTTCGGAAAGCAGCTGTTCAAGGAACGCGCAACGACTGACGCGGCCGTCCTTCCGCGCCGAGCACCCAGCCAGCTGGTGGCTTTCGCGGGTGGTCCTTTACGACACTCACTCTCTTTCGCGCTGGAAAACCATGTGCTTACCACAGGCTCGATTGATTTCCGTACCGTGAGATTATGTAAAGTACCCTCTTTATTGTATATTGGTAGACTAATACTCGATAAACCAGAATAAACTAGGGTTAGCTATATATTACCATCTCACCAAAATAGCCTTTTTGATTCACGTAACGGCTGTAAACCTTTACTGGAGGTGGAGTGGAAAAAGCCAGAGCAGTTAGCAAAGGCTGGTTGAAAGCCATCTGGTTCCCTCTGTATGGTCGCGTTGGTGTGAGTCCAGGGCGGAAAGGATCTACGAGTGGGTGGCGAGACGAGAAGGGAACGCAAAGTGCCGCCCAGCGCCAACCTAGCATTACAATTCGATTTCCCGTCTCTCGAGCACCCACCTCCTACAGCCAGCAACCCGCCGACTCTAGCTCATTCACGTTTCCACCTCGCACACGAGACCCGGACAATCACTCGACCAGATCAGCTCTAGACCTCTCACCTCCTCTCCTCCACTATGATCGGACCATCGAGAATCGCAGTCTTCGTCTTCGCCGTCGCCACCGCCACGTGCGTCTCAGCTGGCAACTACGCCGGCACCGGCATCTCATTCAACAACGCCGACTTCAAGCAGAACGACAACTCGGTCGTCAAGCCAGCCGACCCAGTGATCGCGACCAGCACCAACGGCTTCGGCAAGACGTCGGCGCCTGCCGCCGGAACTGCCATGTCCACGCTCACCCAGGCGCCTGCTGTTGTTGCCCCTGTGACCGGAAGCTCCACCTCGATGACCTCGCCTCCTCAGTCGCCAGTGCAGCAGCAGGTGATCACGCCGACGCCAACGACCCTGGCACCAAAGGCGACCACTGCCACGCCAGTGGCGACCACGGCCACACCAGTTGCAACCACGGCTGCGCCTAAGCCGACCACGGCCACCCCAGTTGCGACCACTGCTGCCCCCAAGCCGACGACTGCTATCCCAACGACGGCCACTGCTGCCCCTGTGCCGACCACGATTAAGCCAGCGACCGCTGCCCCAGTGGCCACTCCAGCGGCGACCACGGCGAAGCCAGTGACGTCTCCTCCAGTTGTTGCCACGCCCGCCCCAGTGGCGACCACGGTGAAGCCAGCAACGATCGCCCCTGTGGCGACCACGGTGAAGCCAGTTGTCCCAGCAGCCACTCCAGCTGCGTCCACGGTGAAGCCAGCTACTGCCGCCCCAGTGGCGACCCCGGCTAAGCCAGTCGGCGCGCCTGCGGCCCCAGCGGCGACTCCAGCTAAGCCAGTTGCCCCAGCTGCGACCCCTGCATCTACCTCGGCGAAGCCAGCCACCGGAAGCATGGCCCCAGCCGCGACTCCTGCCTCAACGAAGCCAACGACGACCGGCTCGACCGGCGCGAAACCCCCAGCTGCCACCCCTGCGTCCACCACCCCAGGTGGCAAGCCATCGCCCTGCCCTTCGCTCCCACAGCCTGGCAGCAAGCCATCGCCGTGCCCTTCGCTCCCACAGCCAAACCTCAGCCCAGCTGCTACCCCAGCCAGCTCCGTGACCAAGGTGGCGGCGTCGGACGTAGACCCCTCCAGCAACACGAAGCAACAGGTGCTGGACGCCAACACCAAGAGCTCTGCCTCGCGTGTCGTGCCAGCTCTGGCCGCCGTGGCCGTGTCTGCGGTGTACCTGCTGCTCTAAGCAGCGCGCCGCTAGTGTGGACCTATGTGTGAGCTCCCATTCTCGCTCGAAGGGAATGAGACTGTGCTTTCAATGAACTGTGTAGTTGAGTAAGTGTGTGTAAGTGCATTATATTATAGTATTGCTCGTGCCGCACTCGTGGCGGCGATAAGCGAATACATAACCTTTTGTTTATAGAGTACATACACACACAACAATTTAACTGTTCTATCTACTTCTTGGTTGCCTATAGTCGGTCAGGGCCTAATTTGCTTCAAGCAGAAAGGTGATCAGCTCGGCATTGAGGTAGATCACCTCCATTGTCAACCTGCCTCTACGGAAGCCAGAGAACCTCCAGCGAGGCGTCTTTATGACGGCAGGAGGCTATCGCCATGGCGCTTACCAAACAGATTTCCAGGAGCTGTGGGTGGCGTTGAAGCCAGCGAGCCACACGTGCTCTGCATGGACAGGAGGCATCTGGTCAACCAGCAGCACCATGGAAGTGTTCAGGAATTTCAGGAGGTCAACATGTGGTGTCAGACTCCGAGGTGCGTATTTATGCGAGTGGACTCAGACTCAGAGAGCTGCATTTCTGGCCAATATCGCCCATCGACACAGCTAAATTGATGGCGACGGCGTACAAGCGGCGCGAGAAGCGCTGGAAGCCCATGACGGAGGCGCATGTGCGCGCCGACCCAGAGCTGCTGGACGTGCTCAACCTCTCGCCGGAGCAGCAGCAGTGCGTGCGCACAGTGGGGTTGTGGCAGTGGACGCCCGAGAGCGCACCGCGCCCCATCCTGGCCTTCGACGGCTTTAGCGACCAGCACGACGGCTTCTTCGTCATCCCGAACGCGATCGACCCGCAGATGCAGCTCGCAATCGCACATGCCTGTCTGTATGTGCGTATATGGGCTTGTAGATTGTATTGAGCTGTGTAAAGTGCTAATTAATGACTCACTGTTGTCTGTGGTGCACCACATACAGGACCGAGTACGCCGAGGCGCCGCACGTGACCAACATGCACTTGCAGAACGAACAGGTCGCTGACATCTGGACGAAAGCGTGTTCCAGTCACCCGCAGGACCCGAGCAAGGCGCCTGCGCTCGCAAAGCTGCACTGGGCGGCCTGTGGGTACCACTACGAGTGGACTGCGCGCAAGTACTACAAGGAGAACTACTCGCCCGTGCCAGAGCTCCTGGGCAAGATTGCGGTCCAGTGTGCCCGTGCGTGTGGCATGAGCATCGTCGCTGAGGCCGTAATCGTGAACTTTTACAAGAAGAGCTCGACCATGGGTGGCCACCAGGACGACGTCGAGTACACGATGGATCACCCAGTGATCTCGCTCTCGCTCGGTAGCAGCTCGGTCTTCCTCAAGGGCGGGCTCACCAAGGACGATGAGCCGCTTGAAGTGGTGCTCCGTAGCGGTGACCTCGCGGTGCTCGGTGGGAACTCGCGTCTGAGCTACCACGGGGTCGCCAAAGTGCTCCCAACGGGGAGTTTTGAGATTCCAGAGGCGCAGTGGGAGGCGCTTATTGAGGGTAAATCTAAAGAAGAGGCAGAGGATCTGGAGGCCGTGCGCACGTACCTGGGCGCGCAACGGATCAACATCAACGTCCGTCAGGTGTACCCGCTCGAGAGGTCCAAGCGCAAGGGTGATGCAGTGGTGGCGAGTGGTTATGGAGAAGCAGAGACGCAGGAGAAGAAAACCAAGCAGGCATAGTAGAATCAAGTGTCTATGAGTGCGTTTGGTTGGTTGGTTGCTAGCTACACTGTATCTACTGTAGAAGGCGCCTGGCCCCAGCAGCTCCTTGTCCTCCCATGGAGGACGCCTGTATCCTAAAATATAAAACTCAACAAATGAACTTAAATTTCCATAAAGCATCAAACGTTATGTGGTGCACATCAATTGATGGTGTGGACCACACAACTGGCCTTTGCCCCCTTCTCTTCTTTCATAATGCAAGAGAGCCACTAACCAGCAGGCAGCATGCGACGCCAGAGCCTGCGGCCGCGCCAGATCGACGTGCACTCGCGCATGCGCATCGTGCGCTCGGAGGAGGACCTGGTGCTGGACGATGATAGCGCAGGTGTTTCGTCCTCGCAGCCCAGCACGGCCGCCGCCTTCGAGGAGCTCGTGGGGGTGCGTCCACTCTCGTCCTCTCCCTTCGTTTCGTCACTCGTTCGCTAACTGTGGCTTGTGTGTGTAGAGCGTGGAAGACAAGCACACGTCATCGGCCTCCTCGAGTCACAAGGCCAAGCGCAAGAAGAACATCCCGATCCCCGTGAACCTGCCCGTGGCCTCGTACGATGACGCCGTGAAGGATGACTTCGTCGTGCCCACGAGCTATGTGCGCTTCCAGACCGTGCCGTCGGCCAACGAGGACGCGAAGGTGGACATTGACCTTGAGTTCGCGGAGATTAAGTGGCTCAAGACCCATCCCAAGTACGGCGACGACGGCGACCCGCGATACCAGATCACGACCGAGACGCTCGCCAAGATGCTCGACGCGCTCGAGAAGGCGTCCGCGCTCATCAACCCGAGCGTCGTGACGCTCGTCGAGGCCGAGCAGGTCTTCTCGCGCCAGCTGCAAATGGTCAAGACGCCGCTCAACAAGGTCACGATCGACGTGTACAACTACTGGGTGCAGAAACGCATGGTGCTCAAACGGCCACTGCTGCGCAAGTACTGGCCGCAGACGCCGCTCAACGACACGAACCCACACCTGGTCTTCCGGCCGCGCGAGAAGGAGCGCTACAAGCTGCGCAAGCACCGCAAGAACGACATGGAGGGCTACCGCAAGCTGCAGCAGCTGCGTGCCGACTGCGACCGCGTGCGCCACCTCATGGACCTCGTCAAGCGCCGCGAAAAGGCCAAGCGGCTGAGCATCGATTTTCTTGACGAGATCCGCCGCCAGGCCATCCACGAGCTTGTGGACCGCAGTGGGGACGTGAGGAAACCCATGTTGCCTGTGGAGGAGGACCGCAGCAAGAAGCGCAAGAAGAAGAAGAAGAAACACCGTCGCGACGGCGATGGCGACGATGGCGTCGGCAGTCCTGGTGACGCTAGCAAGGCCGGTGTGAATGGGAATGCGGATGGGACTGGAGCTGTTGCAACGACTGGCTCGGACGCCTTCAAGCTCACGATCCCAGCAGCTACAATTGGCGGTGCTGCTGGAGCGACCATGTCTTCTCTATCGAGCACCGCCCCAACCCGCGTGGCGACGTTCATGGAGTACGACACGACCACCAATTTCAAGATGCAGGACCAGACCGAGACAGACGACAGTGATCTCAAGACGCCACACTACCCGTCGTACCCGGTACCGTCGTCGCACCTCATGGCGTCCGTATTCATGCAGCCGCCCAAGTACCGATGCCGCGGCCGCATCGGCAGAGGCGGGCGGCTGGTGATCGACCGCATCCCCGTCCCGCCATCTCGTTACTACGGCCTGACCGAACTGAGTGCAACCGTGGGCAAGTTCTCCTCCACCAAGCCGAGTGCGGCTGTGCCTGCAGCTGCCCAGCCCTCGGTCGGCGAGGCGATCAACAGCTCGCACCACACGGCGATCCTGGTCCACGAAACGTCCTTCCGGCCGCTGGCCACCAAGATCGCGGGCGTGACGTCCAAGCGCCTGGACGAGATCTACCGCCTGAGCGACAGCGAGGACGAACTCTTCGAGCCACTCACGTCCGCCGTCTACGAGACTGCGGGGTCGCGTGGCAAACAGACGGCCAGCTCTGCGGTAAGCGGCGGCAGTGGTAGTGCCAGTGGTGGCAAGACGCAGGCATCGCCAGCACGCGCGGCAAAGTTTGCGTTGGATATTTAGACCTGCCAGTGGCTGGCAAGTAGGGATTGCACTTATACATATCGGTGTCGGACAATCGCGGGTTAATAAAAATTGATCCATCCCCACTGGTGAGTCTAATGTCGAGCTGTTGATCAGCTCAGTGCTTGGACCGCTTCTCGCTCGCGGGGTCTCTCTGCTGCTCTGCGAACGGCCGGATCACGACCTGAACACGTCCAATGCTTAGAAAGTGAGGAATGCTATCTCTAAGTCATGCCATTCTGAGCAATTGACTCACCGTGGACGAGACTGAGCGCGTGATGATCTCTCCTCGTCGGTCCGGTGGGATTGCAGTCTTTGGCCGCGACGTCTGCTGTTGGCTATAAAATGAATGGATACTAGAGGATCAGCTCATGGGTACCCATCGACACTGAAGAACCACAGATCAAACGCACTCGGTCTCAGGTAATCGGTTGCCCATGGCGCCCGAGGCAAACATGCGCCTCTTGAAGGCGTTGGGCGTGATCGCCGGCCCGTAGACCACGTGATCGGAAAGCACAGTCCGTCGTAGTGGGATGCGGTTGCGGCCGTCATCCAGGTTCACGAACGCCCTGCTGTTTGGTCCAAGGCCGTCCGACCAATTCAAAGCGAAATTGTTGGGCGATAGCGTGAGCGAGAGGTTGAGTTGCCGCTGCTTACGCCGTCGAGACGCGGCGGCCGTGGTGGTCGCGAAGAGCTCTCGGAGTCCAAGCTCTGGGACCTCAGACGGCTGGGCGTTATAGTCGAACTCTGGTGTCTGAGGCTCGTAAGAACAGATGTGCTGATGGTGGCCGTAGTGATCGGGGGACGAGGCAGAGCCACCTCGACTCGTGTGTGCATACGGGAGGCTCTGGTCGCACGAGAGGCACTTCATGGGTGTCTTCATGAGCGACCCCATGGGCACCACTGGTCCACTGTTGGCTTCAGCGAGCAGTCTACAAACGCAGGAGACATTCACTTTGTTAGGCAGACACGACAGAGTTATAAGCCCAAGAACTCAGTATGTACCGTTCAAGCCGATCCATCTCGGCGCGGTCTGCTTTCTTCTGGATGGCCAGTGCAAGCCGCTCGACGACCTCCGCGCTCGGCAAGCCTCCCATGCGCAACCGCAGCTCATCCACGGTCTTCAGCATGTGGGTCGCCGAGTCGGACGCCGATGTGTTGACCTGTTGGACATAAACGTCTATTTCATGAGGACACTTCAACATATAATTCGACGACGTAATAAGAGATACAACATACGAGCACATACGAACCTGGTCGCGTAGCTCCTGGATGAATCGCAACGTGTCCTCCTGATTTGGACATCCGGCCAACTGGCTCTTGAGCTCTTGATCAGCCTGCTGTCGGACCCAGAGCTCTCTCTGCAGCTGCGCAATCGCGAGCTGGTGCTGCTCAAAGGCTTGTTGGTACCGATCCTGTTGGCTCTCAAAGGTCTCGAGTAGGTTCGCGGTCCCCATTTCCATCTGCCGCAGCGCATCCGAGATGAACGCAGCGCTCTTAGCACTCGACTCCTTGTCGCTTTCCAGGTTCTGAGTCAAGTCATCCAGCATTGTGAGAAAAGTCCGCAGCGTCTGCATGACCTGGAAGCCCTCAGATCCATGAAGCCCGTCCCTGTCCGAGCCCAGCAGCGCAAGTACCTTGTTGAGCAACTCTAGGACACTGGTGACCTCGTCCAGTAGCCGCTCGATCAGCGGTGAGAGCTCCTGGTTCCCCAGCTGAGCCTGGAATCCTTCCAACTCCTGTTTGAAAGCCGCAAGTGCATCTGCATTGACGCCAAAGACACACTCGTCACGCGCCGTCTGCAGCCACGCGCTCGCCATGCGGTCAAAGTCCGCTTTCTGGACAAACTGGGTCTGGAAGTCGCGGAGGCTGTCCAGAATGCGAGCAATCTGCTGCTCTTGGGTCTGCTGCGAGGTGAGGAACGTAGAAGTGAAGGTCGCAAACTGACTCTCGAACGCCTTCTGTTGCTGTTCCTGGAGTTCCTGGAGTTGCTGCTGTTGTTGTAAGAGTACCAAGTCGCTGGGTGTCTGCTGCTGTTGGAGGTACTGCCACTCACGCTGCACCTTGAGCTGCTGGCTCTCGAGCTCCTGCAGCTTGCGCTGCCACGTGATTGTCACAGAGGCCGCGACCTCCTCCTGCCACTGCTTCCTCGCTGCCTGCAGCAGCTTCTGCATTTTACGCATCATCTCCTCGTCCTTGAGGCGCTGGCGCTCCTCGTCCGTCAGCTGCTGGGCGTGAAACTCCCGGAATGAATCGTACAAACTCTTCTTGCGCTGGCGAGGTGCTGTATTGACGGTTGTAGTCGTGGGTTTTCCAATGCGCCGACGGCCCTCACGATTCGTCTGCTCCCGGACGCGAGCTTCTCGATTTTGTGTGCCGCTCAAGAGCTCAGTGACAGCGCTGGGACTAAACTCGCTCGCACGATTCCTGTCATTTTGCGCCTTGTCAAAGGTCAGTTCGACGTCAAGAGGAAGTGGCGCATCGATGTCTTCGATAACTGGTGGCTCCGGTGTGTCTGAGACTGGATCGCTGAGGATGCCTTCAGAGGGTTCGTCACCAACCTGCTCCTGCTCAGTACGCTCGGGGTCTTCGCTCATGGACACTTGGACTTCGAGCTTCGCTTCTTGTTGTTCGGCATCACCACCACCACCACCACTGCCTCCTTCTTCGTCTTCGTGCGTCTCGAGGATGGGGTCAATCACCACTGCGTCTTGCGTACCCAACTCGTCTTTTGGCTTCTGGTGCGGTTGCTCCGCTGGTTCCAGCTGCTCCTGGTGCGGCTGCTCAGTGTCCTCGTGTATGGAAACACCTTGCGCGTGGTCCATTGTCGGGAGCTGCATGAGGATGGCTTCGTTCTGTGTGAGTACGTCCGAAATCGTCTCGAATTGCGCTTGCTTGACCTGGATCCCGTGCGAGACGTAGGGCTGGAAGAAGAGCTCGAGTACGACGTGTAGCTGCCGCGAGAGCGTCATGATATAGTACTCCAGCTCGTGGGTGTCCATGTGGGCGTTCACTGCTGCATTGTCTTTAGTGTCAGTGCTACTGATGGTGGTGTTATTGCTGGTAGAGCTGGTGGCATTGGTGGCATTGTGACTGGCGCTCTCAATAGCTCCTGGTGACTGCTGGGGAGGCATCTGCTGAGCCAGAGCTGCAGCCGCTGCCGCATTAGCTTCCACCGTTGTACTGACTGTGTGGATAAGTTGTCTGATACTTTGGAAGCTGGCAGCAGAGTCAGTTGCGAGCGCATCCATGCGGCCCTCAGCGCGCATCGTGCGTTCCAAGAGGCTCCTGGTGAGCGCGTCGAAGACCGAGCCCTGCGATACGAAGAACGCCGCCACGTCACCCTCGATGCTCTCGAAGAGCGACATCTTTACACTCTCTCTCGGTCTCTGTATGTGCAGATAAGCATGCGCAGCAGAGTGCAGAGGGCTGTGAAGTGCTTCCAAGTGTCAAGCCACTTCAGTTCGCGTCGTTTCAAGCTTCAGCTGTACCACGATGAGTGGTACACCTGGAGCTTGCGAAAGTCAGTATTTTACCGATATACCAGTAGTAACGACCATCATTCCGTGTCTTTCCCTCCCGCATTCACTCCTGGAAGTCAACTGTATCATCGCACTTCTTCAGTTTTTGACTGTGACATTCATTTGGACTCACTCACAACATCCAGTCTGTTCAGTTCCCTGCGTGACGTCCGCCCATTCGCCCCACCAAAACACAGCCGCGCGAGAGCGAATTGCCCTGGCCCATGACACTTCGCAGGCGGCGCCATCAAGCGCATCGCCGAGTGCAACAGCGGCACGCGGTCTCCCTTTCGCAGTATGGGTGGAGGAGAGAGAAAGGATCCTGGTCTGTGGATGCTTTCCCAGCTCGTTAATCTGCTTGAGATGGATAGATGGCCACCTGCAGCGGCGGATCACAACCGCCACTGATTGCGCAAAAGGCTTATACAACGTCCATGGATGTGAGCACTGCAGCCCATCACACAAGTCCAGTCAATTAACCTCGACGCTCAGTACCCGCCTGCCCCATCGCCACTCAGCAGACCGCGCGCAACGTGACATCAGATCAACGCGCAGCATTGGTTGGGCTGCAGTATCGACGGGATCACTTGGCGCTTGCTGATTGGTGGTTTCAGACTGAAATTCGATTGGATCATTTGCTGAAATGAAGCCAATCACTCGTACTTATGTCCAATCAAAAGTGTCTGTTTCCGTACTTAACCAAAATATCTGGCGTCTCAGCTCAAAAAAGGCACCAACACGAGACAAAGAGACACTTGGTCATGGACAGCTGGGACGGAGGCATCGGCTGCGGCAACATGCTCACTCGGCAATCCGCAGCCTCTCTGCACTCTGCACCGACCAGCAACGGTAGCACGAGCGCTTGGTGATGGCGACACGAAGAGCCAACGGCGGCTTTGCCACGCGCCGACTGCTTCAGCTTCTGAGTGCAGCAGCCCTGCTGGCACTCACGAGTGCGTTACCAGTACAAGTGACAGCAAGGCAACCGCTGGATGTGGAAGCGGACGAGCAGCAGCGCGCACCACTGCATGAACTCGTCGGCGTCCATTGCAAGAGCCAGTCGGACTGCGGCTACCTGCCCAGCCTCGCGTGTATCCAAGGGTGCGTTGTGTGTGTGTATCGCATTGTCCTACTGAATAAATAGACTGACGTGTGACATTCCACACCGTAATGTAGCATCTGCGAGTACTGCCGAGACGATAGCGACTGCGTCAAGCACGCGGGCGACCACACGAAGCGCTGTCGGGCGTTCCAGAGCGAGAACCCGTTCACGCAGGAGCTCGAGGCCGTTGTGGGCACCAACTCGCGCGGTGAGAGTGTCGCGGCCGCGTTTTGCATCGAAAAAGACCTCTTCGACCCGATCACGCTTAGCGACGTGATCGCAACGGTCCTCGCGTTCGCGGCCACGGCGCTCGGCTCGGGTTGCGGCGTGGGTGGTGGCGGACTGCTCGTACCAGGCTTCATCTTTGTCATTGGCCTGAGCCCCAAGCGCGCGATTCCGCTCTCCAAGGCCACAATCTTTGGCAACGCCGTCGCGATCTTCCTCTTCAACTACCACCGCAAACACCCGAGTACGTGATGCAAAGAATGGCTGACTGGCGTGCGACTATCGGATCTTTTAGTGACGTGTTCTTATGATTGTTGATGCTACTGCCAGCGAAACCGCACATACCGATCATCGACTACGCGGTGGCGGCGATCATGGAACCCACGACGCTCATCGGCGCGATCTTCGGTGTGATGATGAACCACATCTTCCCCAACTGGCTCATCCTCATTTTGCTCATCACGTTGCTGTCGTTCATCACGTACAAGACGTTTCTCAAGGGCCAGAAGGTGCGAATCATTGCTATTGCTACTGGCCATAGACAGAGAAAACTATGCTAATATGGGCTATGTTGGATGTGTAGATCCGTGAGAAAGAGACCAAGAAAAACCACGAGCTCGTCAAGCTAGCACTCAAGGGCCGGCCGAGTGGCGGTGGCCGTGGCCGTCGCTGGTCCATCTACAGAGTACGTCCTTTGTACTTATACATAAGTCTGGAGGTGAAGCTTTTTTCTAATGATTTCTCGATTATGATAGCATTTCGACGTGGAGATCGCAGCGAAGCGCTGGTTGGCAACCACGCGGCGCAATAAGAAGCTGCGAGAGGAGCGCGCAGAGGATGAAAAAGACTTTGAGACTTTGCCTCCGCTGCGCACGCGCGAGCGCCGCGTGAGCCATCGCGAAGATAGCAACGCCAGCTCCAGACTTCTCCATGGCAAGGCAAGCTTTGGTACATTTACCAACTGTGAGTACTGCATGTGTGTCTCAATTGGTCTCACTTTGAAGGTAGCTGACTGTACACTTTTCTCTGTCACTAGCCTCTGACGACGATACACTAACCTCAACGCGTCACACGATTGAGAGGCGCGAAGCCAGCGAGTTCCCACTGAAGCTCATCCTTCCGCTGGTCGTCGCGTGGCTCATCGTGTTCGCACAGGCGCTTCTGCGCGGCGGCCACGGGTCCGGTAGCCTCATCGGCGTGCAGTGCAACTCGCGCAGCTACTGGGCGCTCACGCTGTTGCCGCCTGGCATTCTCGTGGGTATTACGCTCTGGATTGGCCAGAGACTGCGGCTCGAGAACCGGCTCAAGGTGCTGAGCGGCTACCACTTCACAGAGGGTGACATTCACTGGACCAAACCACGTGTGGTCAAGTTCCCACTGTACTGTGTGATCGCGGGCATCGCTGCGGGACTGCTCGGCATTGGCGGCGGCATGGTAAAGGCGCCCATCATGCTCGAAATGGGCATCTTGCCGCCCGTGCAGTCGGCCACGGCGAGCTTCATGATCCTGTTCACGGCCTCGTCCACGACGCTGCAGTTTGCAATTGCAGGTCAGTTCCCAGGCTCGCTGCAGTACGATTACGCGATGTGGTTCGCGCTCGTGGGCTTTACTGGCGGTCTCTGCGGCCAGAAGGTGGTCGCGTACCTGGTGAAAAAGTACAAGCGCGAGTCCATCGTCGTATACCTACTCGCAGCGACCATTGGGCTCTCTGCCGTGGCTATGGGCGTCATTGGTGTCTCCTCCACGCTCAGCGACATGGAGAAGGGCATGCACTTGGGCTTCAACGGTGTCTGCGATAACGAATAGCGACTCGTAAACCAGGAGCTACAGTTTAGAGAGCGTTGCCTTAGAGAAACACACAGCAGACCAGCTTGGAAAGAAATCTCACTTGCATGGTACATTGATTCGTGTAGTGTACATATACATGGAGGACTTAGCGCTCTTCCTTGATGGATGGCAGCGTGCGGAAGTTGTTGCTGCGGATGCTGATGACCTTGTAGGACACGGGCGGCGTCGGGATGTGCATCATGGAGTTCGAAAGAGGGGGCTTTGCCATTTGCTGCGAGATGGGCGACGGCGGCAGCAGCTCGCGCTTAGGCTCTGGCTGCTGCTGCTGTCTCTTGAAGAAGCCCCAGGACGCGACCTGCTCTTCGGTCGGGTCGTGGAACGTGCCGTCAAAGTCCGTGAACGGGTCGGTGCTGGCGCTCGAGCAGCTGCTCGTGTTGGACTTGATGTACGGGTGGATGAGCTCGTCCGAGGTCTTCATGGCGTACCAGCGCTCGTCCTCGTCGTTAGACACGGGCGGAGAAGACGAATCCCACGTGAGCTCTCCAGAACTGTGCTGTCGTTCCTCAAGCTTGTGCGGCTGGGTCTCGTTAGTGGAGGCGCGTCGGCCTTGCTTGCGCGCGTCTGCTACTCTTGCAGCCTCCAGGAGCGCGAAGCCGTCCATGGTCTGGCGGTCCGGGTTGTAGCGCTGGTACGCGGCTTCCTCCGAGTCATTGGAGAAGGGCATACCGTAGTTCAGTAGCGAGTCCTTCTCGTCCGAGGGCGTGCCCCAGGCGCTGATGCTGCTCCTGCGCTCGTCGTTCTCATCGTACTCACTCCCTTCGGTCTCGGCGAGAGACCCGCGGTACCGACCAGGCTGGCGCTGCAAGATTGCAATGTCGTCGAGACTGCAGCCCGACGAGCGCAAGCTATGGTTGCTGCTCAGGTTGTACGACGGCTTGTGCACCTGCGACGGGTTGGAGCTGTACTCGGGCAGACAGCTCGTGAGCAGCACGAGCACGTGCGCCTGGCGGTGCTTGCGCGCGCAGTCGACGGCAAAGTCCATCACGTCCGCTGAGGCCATCATGTTGGCAAGCAGCACCTCGACGCACTCGTAGTGGCCGTGTTTGCTGGCGATCGAGAGCAGCGAGTGGCCACCGAACTCGTAGCTGCGCCACTCGGGTGCGTTCAGGCGGATGAGGAATGACAGGATCTGGCACTTCCCGCTCTCCGCCGCGATGAAGATGGGCGCCGGGATCTTGCTCGCGTCACGCGTATGCTCGTACTGGGGCACGTTGCGCTGGTGGAGTCGCTGGAAGGCTTGCCAGTGGCCACTGCGGATGACCATGCAGTACATCTGCGGGCCCCAGTGAGTGAGCAGCGCGCGCTCGTGGAAGAACCAGTCGAGCAGCAGGTTGAGGGTGTCCGCATCGCCCTGTTGGCACGCGAGTAGCAGCGCATTGAGCTGTTGGGGCTTGTCCTGCGGTCCGCGAAACACGGGCGATGCGCCCTGCTCGAGCAGCTCGGCGATCTGGCGCGACTTGCGCTGTGCCACGGCGCGGCGGAGCTTGAGATCAAGCGCGTCCTTGCCGAAGATGCGGCGCATGAGGCTCTTCATCTTGGCCATGGTGTCGTGTTGGCTGGGTACCTGAGCTGCTCGTGCTGCTGGTGGCTCGTGTCCAAATGGGAAATGAGTGAGTGGGGAAGAGAAGCCCTTCCATTACATCCGGAGTGGCAAGTGGGAATAAAGAACTCTGTGACACCAGAGAGAGTTTTTGTATGGGAGTTTGTATCTGGCCTTTCAAGGGCTGGATGGATACACAGCCAGACGCCAGATGGCTTCACTCTCTGCCGCAGCAGATCCAAGGCATACAAACTTCAAGTCTAATTTCTGGCAGATCAAACAATTTTTTATAAGAGCATGCTGATGTTTATAAAAACATTTTATTTCGAATATAAGACCACCCAGCGATCTTTATGGTGACCAGGTTGGATCGAAATCATGAGGAGCTACAATACACGACGCCTCCTGTGCTACATGGCCGACGCCTTTGACGCAACAGCCATTGTCTCCTCCTTGCTCTGCTTCGCCTTTGCACTCGCAGTTGCACCCTCGCTGCCGAGCAGCATGCGGCGCAGGATCGCGTTGCCCTCGAGCATGTCTGGCAGCGTGTACGTGACCGCCCCCGTGAAGAGCGCCACATCGAGCAGTGTGCGGATCGGACCCGAGCCCTGCTGCAGCCAGCGAAGCTTGCGCGTCATCACGGACCCCAGGCTCACGAGCGCATATGACACGAGGATCACGCCGATGGGTCTTCGTCTCGCAGGCGCCTCAAAGAGGATCGAGAGCGCCGGCAGCGTCCCACAGACCAGGAACTGGAACTTGCGCCAAGCAAGCGAGCGGTTTCCAATTGGTGTTGAGTAGCAACTCAGCGTCCAGCCAAAGCCGATGAAGCCGATCATGTACATGGCCGATCGCGTGAGTTTGATGAGGAACTTGACGAGCATCTCGGGCAGCGGCGTCGCACGCACTTTCGCGAACCGCAGTGAGATGAGCCACGACGTGAGGTGGACGGGGAAGTAGACACGGTAGCCGAGCGCCACGACACGCTTGAGAAAGCCCGGGAAGAGGTACTCGGTGCATTCGACTCCCGGGTGGCGCAGCTCGCACGTGCTCGGGTTGAGGCCGTCACGATACTGGTCTTGCATGCCACTTGCGCCCTCAGGAGACACGAGCGTGTACTTCATGATGAGCTTCATGTGCGATGGCTCGTATGAGTACGGGTGGAAGAACGCTGAGTACATGATCCAGCCGCCCGACGACATGAACAGCAGCAGCTCTGCAGCATTCAAGGCAAATAATGATTAGCACGTTGGTATAGCACAACGCATAGAAAGTAGAGCGTACCTAATGGTGCAAGGTAAGCGAACTCCGGATGCTTCGTCACGTAATTCCGGAACAAGAGACTCGCTGTGTTGGTCGAGAGTAGCGAAATGATCGCCGACCTGCTCGCGGGGTGGATACACAGCACGCCAAACACGGACGCTGCTATGGACGCGCGCGTGGCACTGTCTAGTGTGTTGCTGGTGGTGGCTGTAATTGCAGCAGAGCTGTCATGGTTCTTTTGTGAGGCGATGATGCGCTGCTGACGTTTCTCCAGACGCACCCCCAGACGATGTACGAGTCGATACACCGCTAATAAAAACAAACCACACATAAGCCTGATGAGATCAATCTTCAGGGTGGCACGACAGCATCATAACTGAGCCAATAGCCAACGCACCGACAAACACAGAGACAGCGGTGACGCTCCGCGAGGGCAGCGATACGCTGAGCTCTTCGAACGCGCGCCGCCAGCGCAACAGCAACAGCGACACGAGCGTGCCGCGGTTCTTCATGGCGTTCGTCAGCAGCATCAGCACAGCCAGCGTGGCCGCTCCCCCGCGCGCCGCATGCCTCGCCGGGTGCGCCATCTCTACTAATGCTGCTGCTGCTCCTGCGGGCGGTGTCGCCACCTTCATCCTCTCGTTCTCGTGAGCCCGACGTCGGGAAATGAATGCCGACTGACGTTTTGCTCCCATTTCTCCACACAAACAAGTGATTTGCTTCGATTACGTTCCATAAATAGATGTCACTATGCAAAACTAGAATGACATGGCACTGAAACAAGAGCTGATTGCTGCAAATTGATAAATAAATTAAAAAAAATCAAGTCAGCGCAAAATCAAGCCAGCACCAAATGTAGCCATGTTATAATATTAATCTGACATGCACACCAAAAAGGTACTTTCGTCTGTCTATCGAATCGGATACAGTAAACTAGCCATACGGGACCGGCTCCATGTAGTTGGGGCCAAACATGTGCAGCAAGTACTTCTCGGTCTGTGCGGGGCACTTGAGCGTATACTTGGCGAAGCGGCAGTCCTTGAGCGGATAGACCCAGTCGCGCGGCAGCTTGAGCTCCCAGCGCGTCTCGGCGATCTGCGGGCACTGGACACAGTTGATGTAGCTGCCGGCCGGGAGCGGACCCGTCCACTCGGTTCCATTAGCGCTCATGGAGTAGTCAGTCGAGTTGTAGTACACGAACACGTCCAGGTACAGCGCCGACTCGCGGTGGATCACGCGCACAGGCAGCTCAATGTACCGCGTGCCTCTTGGGTGGACCTCGCTGTCGTAGACCTGGAGGTAGTACTCGGGTGGGAACTGAATGGGCATCCGTTTGATCTTTTCGTACCCGTCCGCATCGATCGCCATGTCCGAGTCAATGTCGTAGGGGATCACGGACTTGTGGCGATGTGAGCCTAGCAGCGTGCCGCTCTCCAGGAAGTGCGTGATGTTGTGCTCAGTGAACACGGCAGAGGTGACGAGAACGAGGTCGATGAGAATCTGCTGCATGCGCCGCCTGGAGATGCACAGACCAGGCGTGACAAAGAGCTTCTCTAAGTGGTGCGTTGCGAGCTCCACACACGTCTCGTTGTACTTGTACTTGAGCACCATGTCCATTGCGCTCGGGAAGTCTTCGTCGTCCAGTGGGGAGCCTCTCATCATCGCTGGGGCCTCATGTTCGTCTGCGTCTCTGGCCTCCGAGTCGCGGAAGCTGGGTAAGTGCACGCGCAGCAGCGCCTGTGACGATGCCATGTGCTGCGTCTGGCTGAGCATCCACACCTGGACGCTCAGGATCAACAGCACCGAGCCGAGCCAGAATGTCTTGAGCGATAGGCATGCGCTGCTTCCACCCGCCGGGGGCTTCACCGCAGTCTCCATGGTGCCAATGGTTGGGTGTCCGTGCTTATGAGCTTGAGATGGACTTGTTTTGCTCAGGAGAAGGCGTGTTGCGTTGTGTGGAAATGGGGATCTGCCATGAAAGCCACTTGTCCCCCGGTTGCCTTGTGCCGCCTCGGGGCTTGAAAAGGCGTTCGTGTGTCGCAGAAGCTGAAACGGACAGCTCCTTTCCAAGAAGCTTCGCTTGATTAATTGTACGACTCGTGTTTATCATTTCAAGCCACTGCGCTGCTACCGTGTTGGTTGTTACTACTTGCTGTCTTTACGCCCGGCACTGTATATGAGGAAGAATGCCAGTGAGCGCCGACAAGTCCCCAGGCTTGCACCAGGAGAAAGGCTGGATAGAAGGCAGTTAGTGGGCCCAACAAGGTAGCGCAAGCAAGCTGCTGCCAGCATGGCTCGCCAAGTCTGTATCATTCAGCTCTTTCTCTGTCGAGACTCTTCACTGTCAATCTGAAACGGACTATTTCCAGCGTGTCCACTCGAAACGGACATCTATTCCTAATCCACTCAATCTTTTCCAACGGTTACCCGTATGTGACACGCATTGTTGAAGGCGACTGCTGAACTGAGGCCAAGTCGGTTTACTTTCCTCTGAATGGCTAAAGATTTCCGAGTCATGCATCGCACACAGCTCCATCAGCAGGAGCTCTTGGGATGTTGTTATGTGCGTGTATGTGAGCGAGGTAGCTCCACGCATGGGCCTTTGTACAGACGCGAGTCTTGTCAGAGCTGCCTCAGCAATGCTATGTTTACAGGATGTAGACGAGCGGACAACACAACATGTGGTCGGTCGTCATTTAGTGGATCGTCTGGTCTGTAGTCGATGGTTATCACGCGACTTCCCGCCGTCGCTTGGCGGGGTCTTTGTAACGCGCGCCGTGGTCGAGTTCGTGCAGACACGGTTCCCAGTTGTGCGCGTGATCGCAACCGAGATTGAGAGCGATCTCATGCGGCGTAAGCTCATGCCGTGCTTGATGCTCTTCAAGCAGCGCCTCGAGACGCTACAGCTCAGCACCTTGGCAGTCTAAGAGAGGTAGAGAATCAGGTATTTATTATTATGAAGGGTTTATAAAGAGAGATGAAGTGGCCGTGATCAATTGAATTGTTCGTGAAAACGAAGCACGAGGCATGAGCTCACGAGCTCAATCAAGGACCTAGGAGTGCATCTCGGAGCAGGCTCGAAAACACCCATCTGGCTAAGCGGAGAATAGAGAGACGTGCAATGCTCTTGTCTTTGAAGGCCAGCGCCTGCTGCGCACTGGCAACTTCCACCTGGGTGTGCAGGTCTCGAGCATGTCCCGCAAGCTCGTGCGGCGCGTGAGCCGGGCATCGCCCGTGGCGTACGTGAACATCCTAGGCAGCGCCGAGGGCAGCGTGTGCGCGCTGATCCCGCGAGCGAGCGTGTCTTCCGCCGCCTCTTCACGCTACAGAACGTCATGATTAACACGTTACTGCAGGACTGCTCGTTCAGCCCGCGCGACTTACGCAGCCCCTAGACCAACTCGGAGCGCCACAGCGGCGCCCTGGACGCCTAGAGTAAGCAGAAGAGCTTCCTGGATGCGCAGATGCTCTTCTGGTGATACCACGACCCCGGCAAGCTTATGAGCAAGGAGAGAGAGCCCCCGTCTGATCTTTCAGACGCGGGTGAGTAAGAGCGAAGGTAAATAATGATATATACCGACTTTCCTTTGTAAAAGGCCATGCTAATGTTAAAAGCCACCCCTATAAAGAGCCAATCACAGGACACAACTGCAATTGTCCGGCAACCTTTCTTAATAGCCACAGCATAAATTCGTTCGTAAAATTCAGTCGTAA
>JAASFV010000249.1:0-29871 GCA_023334015.1 Globisporangium paddicum
CCCCCCCCCCCCCTCCAGTTAGCACTCACGAATTTATATAAAGAGTCACAAAAGCAGCTTAATTTACACCGCGGGGATATTCTCTCCCAGATAGGATATGAGATTCCACATTTCGTTCCTAGTCCACTGCGCGTAGCTCTGTTCCTTTTTCGTCGAAGCCTGCTCGCTCATCCTAACAACAATAACAGACTTTTAAACAACCAGGCAAATATTACAAGTAAATAACAACGACATGGGAAGTGGGTTGCTTTTTTTCCTGAGTGCAGCAGGCTATGTAGGCTGGTTGCGAGCGTAAGTGGGGGGTCTATATGTCGACCCTGTGGAGGCAAATACAGAACTCGTCAAACATGCGCACTTGTAGTGAATGATACACCGGAACTTGGGAGAGTCCGTACCCGCTTGTGGAATGCAGTGATTAAGCAAGAGTATCAATGCGAATGTATATAGTGCTCTCAGTCACCAGCCCGTTTTTATACAGCACATAAACAATGGCAGCACAAGCTTGTTAGACAGGAAAGCTCTCATGGATGCACCTGTGGAAGTCCACGCAATATAGATATCGACCACACACAAGCAAACCACGCGCATTTACACATGACCATCAGCTGCTCTACGAGAGCGCACCATGCGGCTTTGATGAACATACTTGTCCGCAGCCTGCGTCGTCGCCCACCCGTTTTCTTCTCTTATTGCTTTCGCTCGTTTACCACGGCCACAGTCCACGCAGAAACCTCAAACAAAATACTCTTTTCAAAGCGATAAAATACTATGATAATCTCTGAAAGCCCTGACATTATCTTACCAATCAAAATCTTCGATGGTGACGATTTCTACCAATCGTGAATGTTCAGGGAAATTGTCCACCAACATGATTTGTTTGGTCATTTGGTTTGACCTAATGAAATCGCGCAAATTTTAAACCAGCTGATTGTGCTGACGAAATCAAAAGATAGTCACAACCAACATAATCGAAGTGTGAGGACCCCTATTATAAAACTTTAGGTTATTAATCTATTTATGCCATGCATCACATCTCCTGTTGTTTGTTTTCATCTGGGTCGTCTCAAACGAAATTTCATGTGGGGCTTTCCACGGTATTGTTTTCAAAGGATTATAGAAACTAAGAGGTAAACATAAGCTAACAATGGTAAAACCAAGTAAAAATGTTGAAGGATATTAAAAAAGAGGTTTTAGGGTTAGGTGATCTCTATCAGGCATCTGGGTATACAGTCACACCTTAAAGGGTACGTTTGGGGGAGAAAACCTGAAACAGGAACTAAGAAGTCTGATTGCTGAACCAGCAGACTGGAAAAAACAGCAACGACCTGCCAGTTTTGGCTACCCTACCCACAAGTAAATTGAATCGTGCCATTTTGAATCGTTCCAAGTACAAATTGAATCGTCCCATTTTTGAATCGTTTTGAACCGTCTGCCGACCATGTGGCCACAGGACAAACGGCTCAGAAGGGCAAAGAGCACACGACTGAGCGCGTAATCAGCAGCGTCGCAGACGCTCAGCAGCCCAGACGCCCACGATCAGCAGCGTTGCAGACATTCAGTGGCTCAAGAAGACCACACGACTGAGCGCGTAACCAGCAGCACTACAGATGCCCAGCGGTCCAAACGCTCACGACCAGACAAAGTTCTGGATGGTCTTCAATGGGGGAAGAGTGCTGCTGTTGAGATCGAACTTGTCGATCAGCATGTTGCGGATTCGAGCGGGCTTCACGTCGTTCCTGGCAAGCTCGCGCACCACTTCCTTCATCTCCAGGGTGAGCACATTCTCTACTGGCGCATCGGATATGGCGGAGTGGTTTCCGTGCCGATAAAACACGTGAGCTTCGATGCGCTGGCAGCTGAGAACCTTCATTTTGTATTCACAATTGATCTCACTCGCGGGACACGACACTGCCGAACAGATAAAGCGTGTGTATCTCATCTTGTGGCCGTCGGAGTTCTCAAAGCAAACGGTGCAGCGCTTCGGGAGATTACAGTAGCTCTTTAGTTGTCGCAACGTATCTATCTTCTTGTTGACATCCTTGGGCCCAATGAGGTGGTGTATTTTCTTCCAATTATACTCGAACGGCATCTTGCTTGCGCTGCTCAGCTACTGTACTGACGGACGGTCAACTAGGTGCTGGTTGGGAGCAGCGGCGTAGGTAGGCGACGAGTAGTAGACTTCGACGACTGGAATTGAAGAATACGGCGACAGTGGGGGCTGGTACTACTGGTACTGAGAGAGGGCGGTGGTGAGCGACTGTAAAACTACGACGACTGGAACCGTTGATGTGCTTGTGTTTCCCACACAGGGAGAGAGTGGTTGCGCGGGACTGCAACGATTAATACTGGGAGACAGCGGCAGCGCAGGACTACGATAACTGGAACCGAGGAAGACAGCGGTGGTGTGAGACTATGATGGCTGTTGATTGAAGAGTAACAGTACCCAGTCACGAGGTATTCTACGATCCTTTGGCTTTGAAAATGGAGCTGATGCAGTGCGCAAATCACACCACACAAATACGAGAAGGCTCTGAGCCACCCGTTTTGAACTTTTGATACCGTAGCATGTCCGGGTAGTTGTACAATGTGTCCTAACCTGATTGGCTCGCTTTCGTTAGGGTTTGGTGTTCACATGCTTAGTTCTCTATTCAGTGGTTTTGGTTCCCTTTTCAGGCTGTTCGTTTTTGTTTTAGGTGCTCGTTTTTGTTTCGTTTCAGAAGTCAGTAGGGTTTTTTTTTTTAAAGATTCTCTCCGTTTGGGGCCACTTCTTTTACGTTGGCCGTATACAATACCCATCAAAAGACGAATTTTCATATTTTTCAAAAGTAATAGTTAAAAAATTAGGATGAATTGGAATTTCATTCGCTAGAATTATATTTTTCACAATTGGCCCTTATAAAAATTTGTTTGGTATATATTTTGACTGAACTGTCCCTCGGTTGTAGATTCCCATTTCCTTATACCCTAATAGGAAACCTCCATACAAAACCTCTACTATTTTTGGGGACCATAAATTTGAGCCCTTATACGAAATATATCCCACTATAGAGATACTTATATAGATGTGTGACTGTACCACTCATTGTGCCATCGATTTTCAAAATTGTGCTATCAATTTTGGCGTTTGATTTAGTAATCATGATGCCTCGTCTCCCTCGATCCGCGAGTCTTGCAAGCATTCGTCCGGCTTGTTCAAGCAATTGGAGGAGACGATCCAGTTCACGCGAATAATTATACATAAGCATGCATAAAACGGTATCATTTTATCGCTGATTTATTGTGGACCATATGGTTTGAGGCTGTCAAGTTCTGAATTTGATTACCAATATTATGGAATAAAACGTAAATCATGTGGTCGATTTATGCACATTCTGTCGACATCCGACCAGAACCTCAGCCCTACCGTTTTGTTGTCAAAATGTCTCGACACGCGCTTGTTGAAACCACACCACAACTCAAGAATTCAAACCAACAACCAGCCAAGGTTTTGCTGCACCTGTTAAGGCAGCGCGTTGGTTTCTCAACTCATGCATTGTACAACTGCTACTTAATAAGTAGCCAAGCAGAATTGGCAAGCTCACGTTTTTCCTTCTTGGTTTCGGTATGCATGCGACAGAAACGGCCGCTGACCTTCCGTCTTTTAGCTGCCACGAGGACCATACATTCTGTCATATCAAAATCTCCTTTTTGTGGACAAAACTCCTTCCCCTAATCCATGGACATAAATAGCCTCTGAACTTCAGCTAAGTTGGACTCAATACTAGAAACTGCCCGCGAAAGAGGTAACAAGAACCACGTGACTGCCCCATCTGCGGGACGCCACCAAGCCCATCAAAGTCCATTCTTCTTTCCCCAAGAAAGGTCGCTTCTGTGTGTCTGCACGCGCCATCGCGAGTCAAGTCACCTAGCGCCCCAGTTCTGTTCTTGCGCTGGAAGACACACACCTCCATCTGCTCACTCGCCTCACGCGCGCGCTCTCCTTTCGACTGAGTCTGCACGAACCGCCCTGCTTACGCACCGCTGTCGTATCGCAAGACGTGCCACTGTCGATCGCGAGGAAACACAGCCTCATTCGCTCGCCCCCTGGAAACTCACTGACTGACTGGCTCAAGGATACGCTTTTGAAAGCATTCCTTCTTTCGTCGAGAAGCGCCAGAGAGAACGTCGGCGCACGACCAAGAAGCAGCTGAAGACGACGACGCATCGCGGGCGACAAGAGCGTCTCGATCAACTAGTGCGTGAGTGCGAATCTGCGGCGGAGAGAAAAGCAACCCAAGTGAAAACAACACGCGCGTGTGAGCGAACCCATTTTCCGAGTCACTCGCTCGCTCAACGAAACACAACCCAACGAGCGCGATCCAACGAACCACCACTCTAACGCAAATTTAATTCGCAGCGATGAACGCGTTCTTCTGGTCCCGTCGCAAGCCGTCCATGGAGCTCGTGCGCTCGGTGGACGCGCTGCTCGGACAGCTCATCCCAGAGGACAAGCTCGGCCACGCGTTCGATGCACTCTCAATCTCGTGCTCGGACGACCGCGCGTTCGACAACCTGAGCCGCAAGCGCGGCGGCAGCAGCAGTAGCAGCAGCAGCGTGACCGTGAACAGCGACGACGTCGATGGGGTCCTCAAGCCCCAGGACGCCGAGCTGGTCACGTTTGAAGTGCGCAAACGCGTGCGCACGGACTCGGGCGACGTCTGTGACCCGTTCGACGACGTGCTGCCCAACCTGCAAGAGGAAGAGAACAGCGATGAGCAGAACAGCGACGACGAGCCGTGCGAGAAGACCGTGCCCGAGGAGCTCGAGCGTCACTGGGCGAAGATCCGCTCGGTCTTCCACCGCTGGGACGACGACCAGGGCGAGCGCGAGAAGAAGATGGACCGCATGGCCGAATTGCTGCTGCGGTATCGCGTGCTGGAGAAGGCGTTGTACCCGAAAGTGATGGCGCTGCTCACGTTCGAGACGCGCAAGTACGTCGGCCACGTGTTCCGCGCCATGACCGTGCACAACCTGCACGGCTTCATCGAGCTGGTCGCGAAGCGTCCAGAGATCATGGGGTGGCTGGTCGAAGGCTATAGGAACAATGACACGGCGCTGATCTGCGGTGCGATGCTGCGCGACTGCTTTGAGCACGAGGTGCTCACGGTGACGTTCTTGCGCGACATGGAGCCCGAGCTGGCGTACCTGATCAAGGTGACGCTGAGCAACGCAAACTTTGACATCTCGGCGGACGCGTTCATGAACGTCACGCGATTGCTCATGAGCCACAAGGAAGCGACCGTGCGCTGTCTCGAAGCTGGCTTCGACCGCATCTTTGGACTGCTCAACTCGCTCCTGTCGTCGCCCAACTACGTGACGAAGCGCCAGGCGTGCCAGCTGCTCGCCGAATTGCTGCTGAACCCGGTGAACTTTGCCGTCATGCAGCGGTACGTAGCATCCAAGACCAACCTGCGGCTTGTGATGATGCTGCTGCGCGAGCCGAGCCAGGCGCTGCGCATGGACGCTTTCCATGTGTTTAAGATCTTTGTGGCGAACCCGAGCAAGTCGGCCGAGGTGGAGCAAGTGCTGCTTCGCAACCGCGAGAAGCTGCTGACATTCGTGAGCGACTTTGGGCGGCAGGAGCTGAGCCGCGAGTTCCACCAGGAGCGCTCGCTGCTCGTGTTCACGCTGCAGCGCATGGCCGATCGACAGGCGATGCTGGCGGCTGCCGCCGAGAGCGCCATGAACCTCGCCTCGGCGTCCAGTTCGCCTGCTGTGCAGGTGCAGTCGGAGGTGTGTGCGCACCAGGACTGAGAGAGCGGCTGAGCGTTTGTTTTGTTTGTAGACTATGAGAGAGCGCGTTTAGTTTTGAAGGAAGGACGTGTGCAGCACCAATCGAGAGAGAGGGAGATAGTATTTAAAGGGGGATGTAAGTAGGGAAGTTGATAGATTAAGTAAGCGCGCCATCGCCATGAACCGAGAGAATCAAAAACACATTTGCTTGATTTCAACTAGGAAGAGCTCATGACGAGATCTCTTTGCCAAGCGCATGAAAAAAAAAGAATTCCGGCATGAGGCAATCCTGTCAAAATCACTTCGTTAAAATGACTGGAGGGGAAGCGCTCAACTTTTTCCCTCTGAGACAGACAACACACACATGTACACCTCACGAGTCCGTCATGGGGAAGAGTGTTCACCTTGGACTCCAGTTACACAGAGGCCGCTCCGGTCTCTGTGTAACTGTCAATGCTACCAACACCACCACGACCAGTCATTCATGCGCGATCTTTCTCACCTGTCGCTACTAATGAAAGCGCGCGTCTCACTCGCTCACTCATCCGCCACATGAGCATTCATGAACAGGACTGATGAACACATCGCACATCGGTCCTATGCTCGTGCGCATTCGCGAGCCGATCTCGTTTTTCCTTCTTTGCTTTGCGAGCACGAGCAGTCGTACCTGTTCGCGAGCGTTCGATTTTTTTTCAAGTTGCAACGGCCAAAACGGATAAGACACGATTTTCAGCCAATCAGCGCGGCGAAATCCATCCGCGGTTTGGTTTTTTAAGTGACGTTGGTTTCCTTCTTTTTTTCTCGCGCGCTGCTGGATACCGACCTCTCTTGACTAGATATTGCTGTAATATACCTCGTCACCATATTTCAAAAGGTTACTTATATGTCATTCTCTGCAAGTATTCGTATTATAAAGGATTATTCTCCTTAGACAGGTAATTAAAATTTTAAGCGGCATGTGGTGGGCGAGCGTAAAAGGCCATCCAAAAAGCCGCAGCAGAGGACGACGACGACACCACCACGCTCGCCAGGCGCCAAAGCAAAGCAGAGCCTTCGTCCCACATCCCATTGCGACGCTGAGCACGAGCAAGAAGCCTACGTGCCCACATTCACTTACATCGGTGCCCCCCAAGCAACGCTCTCTCAACTGTCCCAGCCAGCTTGCTTTGCCTGCCCGCTGCGACGGATCAGCCAGTCAGCCAGCCGACGGTCACGACAAGGCGACCTCCGAGCAAGCAAACAAGGCGTCCCCATCACGACTGCCATCGCGCTTCTTGCTCCCACCACACTCCCATAATAGCAGCTCCAACCGCGTCTAGTAGTAGTAGCAGGATGCTCGACGACGAGGTCATCTCCGTCAAGATCACGGCGTCCAAGGAGGTGGAGACCGGCGGCAGCAGCCCCAGCGCGGGCGCGTCCACATCCACCGCCACCGGTGCCCCTGCGAAAGGCGACAAGTTCACCATGTACACGGTCTTTGTGCGCAACGTGACCACGGACAGCAAGACGGTCGTGCGGCGGCGCTATTCGGACTTCTACAAGCTCCGCAAGGAGCTCGTGGAGATCGTGTCGTGGAGCCACTGCGGCTTCTGCGAGCAGTTCCTGACGCAGATCGCGCAGTACCCGTTCCCGCGGAGACGGTTGCTGCGCTCGAGCCGCGCGGCTGTCGTCAAGGAGCGCATGGACAGTCTGCGGCTCTTCCTGCGCCACCTGCTGCTCTGTCTCATGCACCGGAGCTTTGACGACTGCTCCCAGGCGCGCGAGAAAATCGAGGAGTGCATCTTGAAATCGTTTCTGCAGATCGACAACGCGAGCTCGCTGTTCCCGAACCTGTCGTCCAAGCCACAGCGGCCGATCGAGATCCTCCAGGCAAAAGAGGAGAAGCGCCACCAGGAGCAGATCAAAGCAGCAGGCCTACGCACGCAGAGTTACGGGTACACGTCCCAGGTCGAGCGCGAGATGGGCAACCCACAGGTGCCACAGCAGCTCGCGCGCCAGGTCGCCGCCGACACGTGCCACATCTGCATGCAAAAGTGGACTCACTGCTACTGCAACGAGGACCAGGACTCGATCTACCCGGTCAACATGAACCCGGCGCACATGCAGCAGCGCGAGATGGTCGAGCGCGCGCTCTCGGGCCAGTCACCGTACTATCAGGAGCCGGTCCAGCAGCAGCATTATCACCATTCGCACCACCACCACCAGATCTATAATGGCGCCTCAGTTGAGCACCACTCAGCAGCAGCGGACCCGCACGGCGAGATGCCGTACCAGCACCGCGAGAGCGCCTCGAGCATGGACAGCGACGCGAGCCGCTGCAGCCGCTGCGACCGCGACTGGGACAACTGCTACTGCTGCCAGCAGGTCTCGCCCACCGCCTCCTCCGTGTGCACCGAGCGCTGAGCTGTATATTAGAAGAGACGTGGACGACCACCCACGCCCAGCCGCCCTTCACTGCATTCCCTCTAGAGATCCCCTAATATGAACACCTTCCTGTCCGTGGTGTCGTTCGTCTCATTAAGAAAATTGGACTGGACAAAAAATACATGTATACAATCTGTGATTGGCTGGAATTTTAAATAGCTGATTTCTATTGGCTGAAATTGTGTCAATTGGTTCACTCCACCTGATTGAGAATCGCAAAAAACACAACTCGCACGAGTCGACGAGAGCGAGTGAGCAGCCATGAGCGGACGCAAGAGCCACGTCCAGTGGCACGACTGGCTCGAGTGGCAGGACGTGCACGCGGCGCTCTTCTCGGAGGACGTCTACGCGCAGCAACGCGCGCTGTCGCGGGTCGCAGCCTGGCGCTCGCGCGCGCAGCTGCCCGTCGCGATCTCGGCCACGGCGCAGCTTCTCGAGATCCAACTCCACGAGCGGATGGCGCAGCACCACCACCACGGCGTGGGCGTCGCGTCCCGGTCACACATGGAGCTCTCACTGCAGTACTCGGCGGCGGTCGTGCGCTGCGTAAACGGGCTGGTCGACAGCGCCCAGAAGGGCACGTACGCCATGGCCGTGAGCGGCCTCGCACAGCGCATCGGCATCCCGCTCTGGATCGTTGACCTGCGCCATGAGTCGACGCACAACCAGATGCCTTCGCTGCCCGTGCTGCGGTTCGCGGCGCAGCACCTGCTCGCGTGGCTGCGCTCCAACTACTGGTTCAAGCAGGAAGAGCTCCTACGCATGCAGGTGCTGCAGCTTGGCGACGCCCTCCAGGTCAAGATGGCGCAGCTGTTGGCGGCTGACTCGTCGTCTAGAGCTGTCGATCAAGAAGGAGAAGAACCCAAACAAGAGCCAAATGCTACTGCTATTCCTGAGCTCGTCGAGCTGTTGGACGCCGACAAAGTGCGCAACATCGTCGTGCCGCTGCTCGTGTACGGCGCGCAGTTTGGCGAGCAAGTGGCATCCACGGGCCTGCTGTTTACCATCATGGGCCCATTAAGTGACACCTCTCAACCCCAAGTAGAAGACCAGATGGCGCTGTACTCGCGAGACGCACTCGTCCCGCTGCTGCTGGAGATCCAAAGCACGTGGCGCAGCTTCAGTGCATGGCTCGTCGCGTCGCTCTGCCGCAAAGTGTTCGTGCTCAACCCAGTCGAGGCAGCCGCGTCGCCAGCTGACGCTGCTGATGATACCATCAAGCAAGACGAGCCTCGCGTCGCCTTCGAATCGCAGCGCGAGACCGAGATCTGCCTGCTGTGGATCAAGCTCCTGGTCGCGAACGAGTGGCGCGAGAAGCTGAAGTTCGCAGTCGAGCCGGTTGACGACCTCTACCTCGCGGGCGCCGAGCTGCTCTGTCGCTCTGAAAAGCTCAAGCCATCCAAGAAGACCCATCCACGCCTCTGGACTGTTTACGAGCGGCTGCAGACCATTCTGCGGTCGTGCAAGGGCATCCGCACCCATGCGCTTCTGGCCACCGATGCGGCGATCACGAGTGCACTGGAAGCCAGTGACTCATCCTGGATGGAGCTCCCCGCGTGGACCGCCTGTCCGCTGGGGCTCCGATACACGTTCCGCGAGATGGACCACTCGCTCTTGGAGTACACGCTCGAGAGCGACAGCATCGACAATCCGCAGAGCTTGAGAGCGTATGCGGTCGGAATAGAAGCTAGCGACGACGAGGACGAGGACGCCATGATGGGCGACGAGGACGTGAATATTGACGCTGTCATGGCGGAGCTGGACGAGGCCTACGACCAGCGACTCGCGCAGGCGCTGGAACTCAAGGATGCGGTCGTGCAGGAGGTCATCCGCGAGGGCCAGAGCGTGCACCAGAAGCTTCTGCCGCAGGAAGAGCTCCAGCGTATCCAGAGCCAGATCGAGATCTGGTAACAGGATACATCTTCATACAGTCTTGCTTCGTGTTTGTATTTGCTGGTTATGGGTATGCTAGAACTATCCCTGCATAACAAAGTGTGTATGATCTTTGCCCCAGTCTACAAGATGAACTTGGAGAGGTCCGTCTTCTTGAGCAGTTTGCCGACGCGCTCGGCGACAAAGTCCTTGGTGATCGTAACGGTCGAACCGGGCGCCATGTCGGACGAGTCGAAGCTGATGTCCTCGACGACCTTCTCGAGTACCGTGTGCAGGCGGCGCGCGCCAATGTTTTCAACCGTCTGGTTGATCTCGGACGCCACGCGCGCGACCTCGCGGATGGCCTCGTCCGTGAACTCGAGATGCACGTCCTCGGTCTTGATGAGCTCCACCTGTTGCTTGATCAAGTTCGTCACCGGCTCGGTCAGGATGCGGTAGAGGTCCGATTCGGTGAGCCCCTTGAGTTCCACGCGGATCGGCAGGCGGCCCTGGAGTTCCGCGAGCAGGTCCGACGGCTTGGCCGAGTGGAACGCGCCCGAGGCCACAAACAGGATGTGGTCCGTGTTGACGTTGCCGTGCTTGGTCGAGATGACCGATCCCTCGATCAGCGGCAGCAGGTCGCGCTGCACGCCCTCGCTGCTTGGGTCGGCTTGTCGGCGGAAGTCGCCATTCGAGCAGATCTTGTCGATCTCATCGATGAACACGATGCCATTCTCCTCCGTCTCGCTGATCGCCTCACGCACTACGTCCGTCATGTCAATGGCCTTCTCCATCTCAAGCTCCTCAAAGATCGCACGCGACTCGGCAACCGTCATCACCTTGCGCTCCGTCTTCTTCTCGCCGTACGCCTTACTGAAGATCTCGCCGATGGGCATCGACTTCTCGCCCGCGACGAACGAGATCGGGCCGTTGTTGTTGCGCGCCGCAGGCACGTCCACCGTGATCGTGCGGTCCTCCATCTCGCCTAATCGCAGCAGCCGCTCGAAAGACGCGCGCGAGCGCTCCGTCACGTTCGCACCCGTGAGCGCGTCCAGTATGCGGTTCTCAACCAGATGCTGCACCTCCTTGCGCACACGCTCCTTGCGCTGCTTCTTCACCATGTTGATCGCGTTCTCCACCAGGTCGCGGATGATCTGGTCCACATCTTTGCCGTGGAAACCCACTTCCGTGAACTTGGTGGCCTCGACCTTGACGAACGGCGCCTCCGAGAGCTTCGCGAGACGGCGCGCGATCTCCGTCTTGCCGCAGCCCGTGGGTCCGATCATGAGAATGTTCTTGGGGCTCACTTCCGCGCGCAGGTCATCCGGGATCTTCTGGCGGCGCCAGCGGTTGCGCAGCGCGATGGCGACCGCGCGCTTCGCGTCCGCCTGGCCAACGATGTATTTGTTCAGCTGCTCCACGACCTCTTTGGGCTTGAGCTTGCGGCCGATGTCGTCTTCACTGATGAGCTCCTCGGCATCGATCGTGATCGCCACAGGCTCCGCTTCCTGCGCAGACGTGGTGGTGGCCACCGAGAAGCGCATGCTCTGCTGAGCGCGCCAGGCAGAGGGCACCTGCGCGCTCAGAGGGTGCTGCACATTGAGCTGCTGCTTCTGCATGCGGCGCGCGAGGCGCTGCAGCGCGGATCCAGTCACGGCGCGGCGCATCCTGGGCTTCCTGGGGTGGGCTGTGACGACGAAGCTCTTCGATTGTTCTCCTCTCGTCGCAAATTCACGCCCCCTGTCAACAGGACGCCAAAAATAGAGTGAACCACAATAATTGCAGCACGGTGCCTTTAGCCAATCAGATTATCTGGTTTCATACTATTTAGTGTGGGACACGTTACTCTAGACATAACTTTAGTGTGGGCCACAATACTTTGGACAGAATGACGCATCGCGCGGAGTGAATGTGATTTTTTCGTACGACCTTCACTCACACAAAGCCTCCTGTGCCACACGATCTCCACACCAAGAACTAGAGAGAAGCCTTCCGTCCGGCCAACCCAAGTCAAGCTCAAGGTGTTCACTCACTCGACAAGCCACTACAACAGCAGCATGCCGCCCAAGAACAAGCAGCGCGAGCGCCAGGAGATGACCAAGGCGTCCTCCAGCGCGCGCGCGCAGGAGCAGCTTCTGTCGTCGTTCGGCGGCAGTGCGCCGTCGGCGTTCATCGGCTTTGGCAGCTTTGCTAACACGAATGCTGCACCCAGCGCGGCTCCCGCCGCCAGCAAGGGCGCGTTCGCGGGTAAGAATGCGATCGTGCAGACGATCTACGACGGCGCCGACCAGGACATCACGCTCGCGCTCAAGATGCTGGCCAAGAAAGGCTCAGTCACGAAGATCAAGGCGCTCAACAGCCTCCTGCTCGAGATCCTGCCGCCGAAGAAGCCTCTGGAGATCCGCAGTATGCTCGGACCGTTTGTGCAGCTGTACACGTACGAAGTGCGCGACCAGAACGACCGCAAGGTGCGCCAGTTGATCAACGAAGTGCTCGGCATGCTGTGCTCCAAGCTTAAGCCCAAGGCGTTCGCGCCACATCTCAAGCGCCTGCTGCCGTACTGGTTCCTCGCGATGCACGATGTAAATCACGATGCAGCTGCGCAGGCGACGCGAGCGTTTGAGGCGCTGTACACCGAGCCTGAAGCGCGACTTGAGGCCGTGGACGAGTACCTGGACGCGATTATGGAGGAGTTCCAGTCGTTCTTCGGCAAGACCGCCGACAATTTCGACGGAGTGCCGCTTGAAGCAGATGAGCGCGAAGAACGGTACGTATTGGCAACTATTGCAACGCTTGAGTGTTTTATTGATTAACTAAGTACGTGCATTTGTTACTATTGCAATACAGATATGAACGCTGCGTCTCAGCGGCAGCGCACAGTCTTCACGCGATCGTCATACTCTTCGCTGACCTCGGACAAGTGGACAAGCTCAGCGACGAGAACGCGAGCTTCTCGCTGGCGAGCGTAGTCTCGTCGGACAAGTTTGGCCGGCTCGTGACGGCGTCCTCCAAGCATCCGAGCTTCTCGCGGGACGTCGTGCGCAAGGCCGCGTACAAGGCGCTCCTGGCGGTCATCATGCGCGCGCCTGGGATCATTAGCGCTCGTGAGGAAGCCTTTGGGAAAATCATCCTGGGCGTGCTCGGCGACAAGTTCCCGGGGAATCACGAGGACATGTGGAACACGATGCTCAACTTCCTGCAGACGTTCCCGGGGGTCTGGAAGGCCTCGGCCAGCTTCCCAAAGTTCGCCACGAGCGTCATGTACCCGCGCCTCTTCTCGCTCATCCGCCACGGGTTCCACGGCTCGGCGCGCATCTCGTTCCCGACATTGTTGCCACTCATCTCGCTGATCCCGTTGGACACCATTGGCGATCGCACCAAGGGCGGCGAGTGTGCACTTTACACGGGCGTCATCGACCAGTGTCTCAAGTTTCTCGAGTCCGACGCGTCTCGGTTCAATGAGCGGTTTGCGATCAACGCGTTTTTCGAGTGCCTCACTGCGTACTTCAGCATCTTCTTGGACTCGGAGCAGAGTGTGGAGTGGCTCAGTGAGATCCCAGAGGACCAGCTCGTCGCCAAGTACGTCGGTCAGTTTGAGAAAGTGGTCAAGGCGGCGCTCAACCTGGTGTTTACGAGCGGACAGTTCGCGGAGGCACACTTAGAGCTCTTCGTCTCGAGTCTGCTGACGATGATGGCGCGATTGACGAACTTTACCGCCAAGAAGGCCGCGTCTGACGCTGCAAGTGCCGTGAAGATCGCGTTTCTGCAGAAGCTGCACCAGTGGGTCCGAGAAGTCGTGCTTCACGGCACGAACAAGCTCTCAATCGAGGCCTCGCGTGTGAATCTGCTCATCAAGTCGGGCGTAACCGAGTCAGAAACTAAATTTCTCGCCACTGAGGCGAACGAATGGAAGACGACGGCGGTGCTCGTGTACAGTGCGAGCTTGGCGCAGCTCCAGTTTCTTGGTGGCTCGATCTCAATGGCCTCTGTCCCAGCGGTCGGCAAGCTGCTGACGCTCATGCACGGCGTGTACCAGACGATTGGCCTCGTGACCGTTTTGGACACTGAAGATACTGCGGACGCGCACTTTGGAGCTCAGATCCGTGCGATCGTGCAGTCCACTGCTTCATGGGACAAGAAGGACGACACTGCCACGCAGACCAAACGCGTGCTTCTCCAGGTCTGTCGCCACTTCTTCATCACTGTGAGTGACAAGAAGAGCTTTCTTCTGCAGCTTTTCACCGACTTTGGCATCCAGTACGGCGACATGAGCGACGCCACCGACGTGATCAAGTACGCGCTCGAGTTCCCGATTTCTCACGACGGCGCTCAGCGGTGGGTCGCAAGTGGTAGCTGGAAAGATACCGCAGCCGCTACGGTTCCAGCGTCGGGTACGACCTCTGTTCCAGAAGAGCTCCTGGCACTAAGTGCGATCTGGGAAGGCAAGTTGCTGGACGAGTTCCTCATGATCAGCCTCAAGGGCCGACTCGACGACCTGGATGCCGACGCCTTTGGTGCACTACTGAGTGCGAGTCTTGGTGGAGAAACCAATTTCCCAGTCGTGAGTCCCGATGCCGTCGTCATCCTATGCCACTTTGCACTGCAGAGTGGACCAGAGAACACGGACGTGCTCATGCGCATTCTACCGAATCTGCTGCACTTGTTTGCCAAGATATCGGCCACTGGCGAGATCAACAGCAGCAGTGCTCTGCCGCGTGAGCTCGCGGCCGTGGAGCAGAAGCTTTATCTGCGTCTTTTCTACCTGGCAGCACGTGGGGCGTTCCGCGCAGAGGCTAGTGCGCTCTGGGACGCCACCGCCCTGAAGACCATGAAGCGCTGGAGCGACGCGAGTAAGCTCGAGTTTGTCGACACGCTCGCAAACGAACTGAACGCGCTGCTGCTCGCCAAGTCCGCAGCTGAGCCCAACACTATTGCGGTACCGTTTAACACGAGCCAGTTTAGTGCATTTGCCAAGAAATTCCTGCTGCTGGGCGACGCGCAGGACGAGCTCTTCCCGACCCCGGCCTTGGCTGGAAAGCTGGATTTCGTGCACCTGCGCTGTGCTCAAGACGCTGACACGCGTGCCGTGTTCTTTGACCGGCTGCTGCCAGCGTTGGGCGAGATATGCGACAGCGAGCGCCATGCCCAACTCTTGGGTGCGTACTATGCGAACTTAGCTGTGGAGAACGAGGCAGAGACGGTTGAGCTGCTGGGCAACCTGGTTGACGTGGACGTGGTGCACTCGCTCACGTGGTTCGTCTTCCACTCGGACACTGCGGCGCACGACGACCATGTGCGGCTGCTGGACTCGCGCATCGAGATCCTGCACGACTACCTCACGCTCGAGCACCTGTACGACGAGCTTAGGAAAAACGCACCGAAGCTGCTTAGCCGGGTGCTCGACCAAGTCGTGAGCGACAAGCGAGTGGTGACAAGTGTCACGAAAGCACATCGCGACATTATCTTCACCAACAAGAACGGCGACGAAGACGCTGGGATCGTGACCTCGACGCCCTCTGAGAAGGATGATGCGCTCACTACGACGCAGAGTGAGGACCTGGACTCGCTCGTGGTCGCCACTTTGGCGTCCTACGTCTTGGCATCGGCCAAGGCCGCCTTGGTCCAGAAATTATTGGATGAGAGCTTTGAGTGGGCCTCTCGCGACGGCCTCGTTGTCGTCCAGCCGCTCGTCGTGTCGCTAGTCAAGGACAACTCGTGGCTGAGCTCGTCATCTAATACTGATGACAATATCGAGGCTGCGCAGATCCAGGACTCACTGTGCGCATTCATCAAGAAGCTAGCGGTCAGTGCACAGTCGAACGCGCGGTACTACTTCCAGTTTGTGCGGCTCGCTGGTGCGTGCTGGCGCCACGTGGACGACACGAACGAGACGCTCAAGGAGCTCTTCCAAGAGACAGCATACCGCACGATCCTCACTCGCATGGAGAGCGTCCTACGTCCGGGTGCGTACGCCTCGGTCGAGACTGAGGAGTGGATCTTACTCGCCGAGTTCCTAAGTGCGCTCCCACTGTGGCGTGTCACGAGCAGTCCGGAAGACCAGGAGAAGTGGGAGTCGGTTGCCAAGATGGCTATCACGCATGTGATCGCCGGCAAGCAGGATATCGCCAAGGTCATGGCGCTCAAGCTGCACCAGCGCAGCAGTGCGATGCGCAACGAGGCCCTCGAAGACGAGCAGTTTGTCGTCACGTATCCGCACGAGCTCATCCGCGCGCGCTTGGCGATGCTGAGCTTGCTTCGCGCGATTGACAGTGTCAACCAGGGCCAGTCGCTTCGAGAGCTTTCGTTGCATTACCGTGAGACACTGCTCTCGATCGTGCTCTGTGCGCTCTCAGAGGGCAATGAGCTCAAGGCGCACCTGGTCACGACGTATGTGAGCACGGCGTCGGCGCAAAAGTCCTATGACCTCATCCAACTCTCGCTCGCGGTGGAAGAGGCGCTCGTACACGTCCTCCACTCTTTGTACGTGACGCTCAGCAGCGTGGAGGACCTGGACCGCACGAAGGAGCTTGTATTGGAATCCTTTGGTGGTGTCGAGGGCCTCGCGACTCTCTTTGATGCCGAGAAGTACCCGATGAACCCGAAACTGCGCGCGCTGCTGTACATTTTGGCGTCGCACAGTGGCGCGCTCAAATTGCGCGCGTTCGACCAGAACGCGATCGATATTAACGCTGACGACGAGGCCGCGACCGAGGCGGCGCTGGCGAAGTCGGTGATCCCAAAGGCAGTCCGCAAGGCGCTCGAGCTCGAGTTCTCGAGCGTCCAGAAGGTGCAGATGAAGCGCCGCAAGCAGAAGCCAGCTGAGCGCGAGGACATTATGGGCCGCCTACTGCTCTGGGATTTGTTTTTGCAGCTTTTCCCTTCGAACTCTGGCGCGGCCAGCGGCACGCCGACCATGGTGGCCTCGGCGCTGAGCTCGTACGCAGCCCAACACGGGCTCTTGTCCAATTTCCTCACGTTCTGCTCGACGCTACTAGCCCAGGAGAGCGCGCTGAGCCGTACGAATGGCAGACTCGCGCTCCAGGACACGCACCTGTTCCAGCTGGGGGAGCTCGAGACGGGCCTCGCAGCCTGGACGAACGACAAGACGAGTGTGTTCCACCTGGGCGCGCGCGTATTCTTCCGCACGGTCATCCGGCTGCCGGCTATGGTGCGCACGTGGTGGAACGACGAATGCTCGCGCAGTCTGCGCTCCTGGGCCGCCAAGTACTTTGAAGAGGTACGTCAAGTTGAAGTTGGTCGCTTGTATGATGACGGTGACTGTACTGACTTGTTTGCGGTGTCGCTTGTATGATATTCGTGTGTGTTTGCAGCATATCACGCCATTCATCCTGTCGTCCGAGCTCGATATCATCCAGTCGGCTTCACAAACCCACTCGTGGGATGCAGCGTATGTGTTGCTTGCTTGCTTGTAATCACTCTATATGCCATCTCTTGAAAGTAGGCTGATTTTTATGCTATTTGTTATATCCGACACAGGGAAATGGCTGTGAAGGGCAGCCGCGTGTCGCGCGAGATCACGACGACGTACGTCAAGGACGAGTGCGCGCTGGAGATGGTGATCCGCGTGCCATCGTCTTACCCGCTGCGGTCGGTCGAGGTCGAGTGCACGAAGCGTATCGGCATCTCGGAGGACCGCTGGCGCCGCTGGGTGCTGCAGATCATCAAAGTGACGGCGTCGCAGGACGGCTCGCTGCTGGACGCCGTGCTGCTCTGGAAGAAGAACGTGGACAAGGAGTTCGAGGGCGTCGAGCCGTGCCCGATCTGCTACTCGATCCTGAACCCGAAGACCATGGGGCTGCCCAACCTGCCGTGCAAGACGTGCTCGAACAAGTACCACAACTCGTGTCTCTACAAGTGGTTCAACCAGTCGGGCAAAAACAAGTGCCCGATCTGCCAGCAGCCGTTCCATTAGAAGCGAAGGTGTGTGCGTGTGGCTATTGAGAGCTATGAGACTGTACTTGTTGCAAAATAAAAAATATTCAAGAAAAAACCCCCAATAAATTAGATACCGGTGCAAACACGACCCAGCGTCCTTCGCCGACTGCCAATGGGCATCTTTGTGTGTGTGTGTTCCTCATTGGTAGCTCGATGACTTATCACTTTGCTACTGAAGCACACAGCCGCAGCCGCTCGACGCCACGGTTTTCGCTTTCGTTGTTGGTGGGAATTCTGTAAATAAATGAAAATAAAACATTACATCGCAACTCAGAGTTACACTTTAGAAGGCGAGTTTGAATGTGGCACTGGAAATAAATTGCTTACCTCTGGTGAGGGGCGGCGCTCTTCGGAAGATCGAGACGTTCACGGGCGTCGGGTGCGTGGGGAAGGCCGGAATTTTGCACCCGTCGAGCGTCTGGTGGTCCTGCAGCAGCCCTCTGCCCATGCATATCAGCCGCATGGACTTTGCGTCCTCTGGTGGCGTCACGCCTGCACAGAAAATTATATGAGAGGAGGTGGAATTATATGCCATAAGCGCGTTTTCAACGCGTATGATTCACACGCACCTGTGGGCCAATTGCGCACGAGCTCGCTCTTCACGAGCGTCACGAAGGTACTCCTGGGGAACTTGAGCACCACGTGCACGCCGTCCTGGTTCGCGAAGAGGAACTTGAGCACGAGGTAGTCCCCGCTGCTGCCAGTCTTGCTCGTCGCCAGCGAGCTCATCTGTGCTTCAAGTGACGCGCCGTTGCTCGCGCCAAGTCTCTCTTGCTGGACACTCACTCACGCACACACAATGCTAGCGGTCGCTCGCTTGCTATTTAGACGCACAGCCTCGTCCAGCTCGCTGCGAGGTGGTCGTGCAAATGAATCAACTTGTGATGATGGTGGTGAGGCTAGTCAACTGAACCCCAAAAAAGCTGGTGTTGTTGAACGTAATTTCCAGAAATATAGATGCACGTCTTTGATTGGCTGAAATAGAACCCTTCGATTTTTTTCAAAGCATATGATTTGCTATTTTGTTCTTGAGTCGAGGGCGATTGGATGAAAAGAGATTCATCCAAAATGGCGTATTTGCTGAATCCACAACATCACTGGCGTATTCATATCAGATTAAATAAATGAGATCTTCAGCCATAAATATTTCCTTCTGTCATACCACCATATTCCCTTTCATTTTGATTATGTGTACATCCAGAAGTACTTTCAAAATAAGAATCCATTTTTAGTACTACAAATTGGAGACTTTTTCTGAACATGGCGCTAATTTAAACAAGTACAACAAATACGCCATATGTTCATTCTCAGAAGAAAAAAATGACTTTCGATCTCAGGGGGTTACACCTTCATCTCTGCGCCTTCTCGCCAAGCAGATGAAACGATGGAGAGTCGCTCTGTGAGCAGCAGCGCAGTAACCGATCACGAGCCCTTCTTCGCAGCAGCTCCATCAGCACATCTGCCTCAGGACGAAGAGGACGAGACGCCAACGCACCACACGAGCATGGACGCGCGCAGTGCACTCAGCGGCACCGGCACTCTTCCCCACAGCCGCTCTGCGACATGGTGCAGCGAAGAGCTACAGAACGGAACGAGCATGTCCAAGTCTCGTGGTGATCAAGCTGTAGCAGCAGCGAGTAATCAGTATAACCATGATGGCCATGATGTCACGCAGTATCCTCCTGCAGCAAAGAGCGGTGGTCATGTCGACTTCAAGCAGCCTACTACCGATGAAGATCATCACATGGACATGGAGTTTGAATGCACCAAGATCGACGCGGTTATGACGTCACCCGAGGAAGATGGAGATGATGACGATGTGGACAGCGTGGAAGAGTACTGCAGCTTGGCTGGCTTGCTCACGAAAGATCGCATCAGCACCACGAACAGCTGCATGGACGTCGATGGCTCAGACTCAGCAGCGCAGCGGCAAAAGTGGATCCACGCGATCCAGAACGAGAACTTCCAGCCCAAGCCCACGGCCTTCTCGCCACTGGGCAGCTTTGAGGAGGACCCGCTGCTCGGTCAGCAGCGCCAGTGTCGCGACAAGCTTGATGCGCTGGCGCATGTGCGCAGTCGTGTACGGTTCTTCCCGCTCGCCCAAGAGCTCACGAAGCCAGCCACCAGAATGAACACGAGCATGAAGATTCAGACGCAGATGATTCTATCCAAGCTTGAGGACGAGAGTAGCCGCGCGCTGCAGCACGACGAGCCAGAAGACTACTACGAGAGCATCGGTATCGAAGCGCTCTCAGGGCTCGAGAGCCTCTTCTTTCTCTTCTTGACGCACAAGGAGCTCATCCGCGCGAGCGAAGTATGTCGCAGCTGGAAAGGCATCGCCCGTCACAACCTGATCTGGGAGCCCATGCTCTTCACGCCCTTTGAGCACTACCCACTACGTGAGCTGCTCGGAGTTGGGAAAGATCTCCCAGCCATGCAGGTGTATATGGTTTTCAAGCGCATGCGACTCAGTGAGCTCCCGCGGAACGTAGACACGAGGAGACCAGGTGAACTGCCAAGACGCCACCAGCCGTTCCATCGTGGCCGCGTCGCAGAAGAGCGCGAACTACTGCGAGTCTGGCTGCGCATGCAGGACGATCGCGTTGTGAACACCCGCAATGAGCGCACGCGATCGATCATCAGGCAGACGGACCGCACTCGCCTTGCAGCACAGGTGCCGTCGATGCAGTCGATTCATCTGATACGCTCCCGTAGTGAGAGCTCGTCTTCGACCACGAACGCCGGTGAGTGGCCTGCTGGTGGGAATGGAAATCTGCAGAACCAATTTCCCGTTCTCTTTGGCAACACGCGCGTGCGTACAGACCGCGAAGAGGACGAGATCTACTTTGTCAAGGACGGATACAGGCGCTCGAGCCTGCGCGCGTGGCTGCAACAACAGCAGAAGGTGTCGGAACTCACATTACGCTCGTTTCTGCGCCAGATGCTGCTCGCAGTCCACGCGCTCGAACAGGCGGGCGTGCTGCATGCGGACATCTCGACCACGAGCATTCTCGTGCTGGAACGTGCGCACAAGGGCTCTGATGACTTGTCTGATGACGGACAGCGATGCTCCAAAGACGGAATGCCCGTCTTCCAACTGCACTATTCACTCAATACATGGTACGTAGGCAACCAGGAGTTACCCCCAGCCATTGGTGGTGCCAGACAACCTGGGCCTGGCGCAGCACTGTTAGTGCACCCGCATGACAGACCCGAGAGGCGCTTTGATGAAGAGCTTGCCCGCATGGGACGACGGGACGCCGAGCGGCTTGAGATGTTCGCTGCGCTGGATGATATGGAGGGCAACAACGAGGATATTGAGGAGTTCGCGCAGCACGCGTTCCAACACCAGCGTCTACACCCACCATGTATGTTCAACTCGCTGATTCGGTGCGCCATCAGCGTGTGGTCGCGAGGCCGATTTCCAGACTCACACCAACACAACAACATGCCGCTGCTGATTCTGTTGATCACGCTGCACGCGCGTATCCCCTCGGGACTCCGGTCGTTTGTAGAGTTTGCCAAGTTCCTGATGCTCAGCAGTACGCCCACAGCTACACGGATGCTGGAGCACGTGTACGTCGCTGACCCACTCAGCAAGAAGGCAGCGACCCCCATCCGCCCGATGCATCCGCAGGATGTCATTGACTACCAGGCGAACATTGTGGCGTGGTACAGCAATCCCCAGACTGCAGCAACAGCACGGTCGTCGCGACAGAACTCACAGAGATCCCCACGCAGAGCCAGCCGTGCGCTTGTCTCGACACATGAGCTCATGCCTCGGACGACCATGGGCTCAGCCTATTTCTTGCACGCTCTGGAAGAAGCCAAGCTGCCGCAGGAGCGGTTCGTGAGCATCGTCGCCCCCGTGATCAAGTCGTCATCGTGGATCCGCAAAGTTGCTGAGACGCAGGCCCACACGCTGCAGCGCCTGGATCTGTCTAAGGTGGAACTGCCCACGTCGGTGCTTTTGAAAGAACTCTCGAATCTCCCTCGACTCACGCACCTGCGACTGCCCATCAACATTGAGCGGCACGACGACCTGGAGCACTTCTTGGCCGCGCTCTCATGTACCGACCTGCTGCCGAACCTGCGCGCCATGGACGAGAACGTGAAGCTCGCGATGGATCGAATCGAGAAGACGTACCTCGATCAGCTTGGGATGGTAGAGTTCCTGCTGAAGAGATAGAGCGGTATGAGCAGCTAGTGTATCAGGCTGTAGCTTTGTTTTCTCTTCTTTCATTCAGCCACTTTTCGTTAGATTCGCCTCTTCGGCTTCTCCATCTTTTGTTGGACTCACTAGTAGCCAGCCACACGCAAAGTTTCTTACATATTTAACTGCGCGCGCGCTTCGTAAAGAGGTCGATCATGGGGATCTCCTCGAGCTCGCGGCGCGAGCAGAGGTACTCGCCTAATAAAATGGTCACGCCCATGGACACCGAGTGCACGATCCACCAGTCCCAAGCCTTGGGAAATTCCTGCTTATCATCCACCAGCATGCAAATGAGCCAACGATAGTAAGAAAGGGGTATTTAGCGGATAACGACACGAGGATGGCTGTGTGCGTACCGAATAGAAGCTCTGGACGAGGAGGTCGATAAAGTAGAGCGTGACGCCAAAGTCCAGACACTTCTTCGCGCGCTCGACGAAGAGGCACATGCACACCGCACTGCTCAGCAGCAAGAGAGATACACTGATAGGTTAGCACAAACAGGCCACTCGTTGTTTCCCCCTTGCGAGAGTGCGGAATGTACGGCACCTCAGCAGTCCGGCGGCGAAGACGGCGAAGCAGTTCTTGATGCCGTCGACCGTCGAGAGCGTCTGCGAGTGGAATGCGAAGAACTGGTCCATTGAGAGGCTCGCGCCGTGGCAGAAGAGGAGGAAGAGGCCGCGCGCAATGTAGTGCGACGTCTGCACAACAGCAATAGCACACGAGTGATTTAGTCCCTGCGTAACTTCATTCTTAAGAGACTCCAAGTGCAGCAAAAAACGAGAGATGGTGAACGAATAAGAGACGCACCTGCATGCACGCGATCTGCAGCAGGATGAGCTTCGGGTCCCAGCGCCCGGCACCGTAGAACTTGGTCATCGCTCCCACCTTCTCGTAATCTCGCTTTCTTGCTGCTTTTAGTTTTGTGCTTCAAAAAAACTATTGTCACGCATACTATGTATTTGGATAGGTTTACCAATATTTATACCGGTAAGCATACCGATAGCCCCTTTAGTTTTGTATAATATGATATTTGATAGGAAATACGATATTTTGTAAGCTACCGGTTTACAGAAACATCGTTTTAAATGTAAAAATCTCCCTTAAGTGATAGTTTGTTGTATCGAGGTTTGCTGTTTAAACAGCAAACCTCAATGCAACTTCGTTTGGGTAGGATTTACCCAAACAGATGGTTCAAACCGGTAATATCTGAAAGGATATATCCATAACTGGTAATAATGGAAACCTTTTTTAAGGGGGACACGAAACGACGCGAGTCGGATGACGCTATTTATCCACCATCGCGGAGCTACTGGGAGAGTACAGCTACACACACACGCGTGTCCTGTGATGGACAAGCGAAGACGCGCAGGTGAGATTGCGCAATGGACTGAGCTGTGTGATGTATGGAGCTAATGATGCATGACGCTATTGGCGTCGACAGCGCGCACCTTCGCGACGTCGAAGAGCAGCAATGGCGACGACGACGACAACAACCAGGTGGGACTACAACAGCCTCCTTATCAATGCCGATTGTTCGTTTACTTAATGTCGATGTGTATGTGTGGTCTATGCAGCCTACGTATCCAGCGCCAGGTACCAGTCGAAAGATGGACTTGCAGCTGGACGATCCCGCGATCTCGCCCCCACCCGACTACGAGAACGAGCCCGAGACGGACACGAGATCAGTGGTCTCAAACTCTCCCAGTCGCAGTCACAGGAAGCAAGAAAGCATATACGACTACTTGGACGCACTTGAGACGCAATCTGAGCGCCAGCTGCACTCGGCCTGTGGCAGTCGTAGTGGGCCAAGTTCCGTTGGCGACCGCTTTACCGCCAACTCTGTACACAGTGTTGATCAGCAGCGTGACGGCAGCAAGCAGCGTCCAGCGAGCCATGCCCATGACTACGCCTGGGAGAGCGACGTGAGCGGCAGTGAGCTTGATGTCTTTGCGCCTCGCTCATCGCCCGCACCGTCGTATCAATCAGGGAGTCGAGCCAACTCGGACACCAGCCACCAGTACCTGGTCGGCATCAAGGAGAAGCTCGCGACCATGACGATCGAGCTCAACGTACGGTCAAACATGTGTAGCTCTCTATGTGTATTGAGTATGTATGCTCAACAAACGCATGTGTTGTCGCAGGACAAGACCAAGACGATCGAGCTGCTCAAGATGGCGCGCAAGAAAGACCGCGTCAAGACCAAGCAACTCGTGGCGGCGGAGGACGCTAAGTGCCACGTGCAGCTCCAGGAGCAGCAGCTGCGCTTCGACAAGGAGCTCGAGAAGCATCTTGATTTTGCCCAGAACATCGTCACGGACAAGGTACTTAAGAGCCCTCGTCCGGCCTATTAGGAGTCAAATGGGAACTGACTGGCTGACTGACTGATAGGCAGACCTGGCGAAGCGCTGTGATGAGCTCCTCGCTGAGCTCCAAAAGGCGAATATGACCGCGGTCCGCGAGGCCGAGCGCTTCAAGTTGCAGCTCAAGGACGCCAAGGACCGCTGGGTGACCCAGGAGAAAGTGCGGCGCGAGCAGTGGATCGTCAAGAAGACCGAGGAGATCAAGAAGTCGACCGTGAAGGCGCTCGAGCCGGACATCCAGGCGATCCTGCAGAAAGGAAAGGCTGATCTCGACAAGGCCCAGGATGTGGCGGCCGAGGAGCGCCGCAAGCTGCAGATGCAGCTCGAAAAGGCTCATGATGCCGCGTTGCAGCGCCAGAAAGAAGAACTGGAGCGCAAGCTCGTCGACGCGCGCGAGAAGGAGCGCGCCAAGCTCATGACGCGCCTGGACGCCGCCGATGCTGAGCTCCAGCAGCAGCTGAGCAGCCAGCGAAGACGGCTCCAAGAGGAGGCTGAAGTTGCACGCAATGAGCTCTACGCTGAGCTGCGCGCCGCTAAGCTCGCGCAGGCCAAGGAGGTTGATGAGCTCAAGCTACTCGAGGGCAAGCGCGTCGAGAAGGCGCTGGACAAGTTCCAGCGCGAGAAGGAAGACGTGATCCGCAAGTACGAGGGCGACTTGATGGCGCTGCGCGAGCAGACGAGCGTCGAGTGCGAGCACTTCAAGGTACAGCTGGCCGCCAAGCTGCGCAAGGAGGCTGAGCGCGACAAGCAGGAGCTCGAGAAGCAGATGCTCGCGTCGCGCGACGCCAAGATTGAGGTCGTAATCGAGAAGCTCCAGGAGGAGAGCCGCGCGGCCGTCGCGCGCGTGGAGCAGAAGGCGCAAGCCAAGTTCGACGCCGAGCGCAAGGAGTGGGAGCGCAAGCTCAAGCAGACAAGCGAGGTTGAGGGCGTCTGGATGGACAAGAACCGCGAGCTGCACGACAAGGTGGCCAAGCTCGACGAGGCGCGCGACCAGCTGCGTGCGCACAACGACGAACTCAGTGGCGATGTGAAACGCGCGAGCGAGAAAACCAGCAAGCTCGCGCGGCTGCTGCACGAAGAGCGGCGCCAACATGAGGCCACGATCAAGCAGCTTGAGCACCGCTGCGCGTCGATGCAGCAGGACGGCGAGTACGGTCGGCAGCAGCAGAGCGCGGAGGTGACTGCCCTGCGCGACAAGATGGAGACGATGGATGCGCAGTTCCAGACGCAGTTGCACAAGCTGCAGGAAAATCACGACGCCGAGCTCGCCAACCTGCACGAGCGCGTGCGGTCGACGATCGCGCGCAAAGACCAGGTGATCGAGAGTCTGCAGGAAGAGCTGCACATCACGCAGGTGAAGCTCGAGAAGAGCCACGTGCTCATCGAGGACCAGCGCATGCAGCTCTTTGGCGAATAGAGCTGGTAGACACATAGGCAAAGTTACAAATGAATACACGACCACATAGCAACATGGAAGAACAGGAACGTCAATGGCAAAGAGATGAATTACGGTATAGATGGGATTCCCCCGTGAGAGGAGGAATAATAAGAATAAGGGGGAGTTTACACGAGAAGACACAGTCCCGGGACATGCGCTTACTCTTGCTTCTTGGAGACGACCTTCTTGGCAGCAGATTTCTTCACAACCTTCTTCTTCGTCGTAGTCGGCTTCTTCGCAGAGACCTTCTTCGAGGCCTTGGCCATCTTGGTGACAGACACAGCCTTCTTAGCTGGCTTGGAGGCGGCCTTTGGCTTGGCCGCAGCGGTCACCTTCTTTGGCTTGGAGGCAGCAGGCTTGGCGGCTTTGGCGCTCTTCTTCGCGCCCGTCTTCTTCGCAACCTTCTTCACGATCTTCTTCTTTTTGTCGCCGGCTACCTTCTTGGCGATAGAGACCTTTGGCGTCTTCTTCTCGTCGGCGGCGAGCTTGTACGAGCCCTTGACCATAACGAGCTTGCCGGCCTCGACGCCCTTCTTGAGCGCGATGTTGAGGCGCGCCTTGGCGTATCCGGCGCCCTTCTTCTCGGCGACGTACTTGTCGATGGCGTGGCGGGACGATCCCATGCGTTCCTTGAGCGCAAGCACGGCCTCCTTGATGAGGTCGTAGTAGCCTGGGCCGGCGTTGGCCTTCTTGGTGGACGGGGCGGACGGCATCTTGATTGAGCTTGGGGCTGGAGCTTGGAGTTCTTCTTCGGAGCTGGCGAATTGCGTTGTGGGGACAACGAGCGAGCGAGCGTTCCGTTTTGTTACGAAGGGCGAGCAAAAAAGAAGCAAGGATGGTTAAATTCGTAGTTTATCACTTCAAATTGCATCCTGACAGCGACACCCCGCCTCGTGTTCACTTCAACTCGTGCACGACACACAGAATAGCGCTGTCATTTGCTGAGAAAATAGGACGGATGACATGAGAGAGGGTAGCGAAGCTACGAGAATATATTTCGTCTGCATATATTGCAAATTCAAATTTCCGCGCGCTGCGTCGTGATTGGTGGATTGATTTCAGCAACGAAGTCAGAGCGAAGAAAAATCGCTCCAAATTCGGAATCAGATGGGCTGAGTCCAACATTTAAACTCACATTGGGCTCCTTTTGGGCTGGCTCTTTTTGGCGAATCAAATGTCAGAGGAGCGCTGATCACTGACGAAAATCTGCGAAACTGGGGGTTTTGTGTGATGTCGTCGCTTCGCTGGATGTCGCGCCAAGGGGCGTTATTTGCGCATGTGAGGTGACGCGAAGGTGATCCGACTGTCCGACTGGCATGCGATGAGCCACCGTCTCCTTCAAAACTTCAACCAGCATTGGTCATTGTACCGCTGTAAGTGCGCCGGTGCAATGATACGTGTGCTGGTGCAGAATAATTATACGATCCTTCCAGGCAAATGCAGCCGTCAACGATGGCAAGCTAAGCAAGACAACAAACATGTCATAGTCAGAACACAATTTGATTTCCCCATTCGTAATTCAATAGGGTCAGTACCTTGCGATACAGGAAGGTCGTGGAGACGCGAACGTCTACGCATTGTTGAAGTTAGCCGGGGATTTTGGCTGCTTGCCTCCCTGCGTAGCGCATGGCGTGATGATGCGGAGGTGTTAGCCCATTCACTGGCGAACTTAATGAGAACTTCGAAAACCTGTAAAATGACACAGACATAAAGTAGTTAGAACATGTCAAAGTGTAGGCGTTGCACATACCACAGACATCACCAACTCACATCGGCACAAGTAATCAGAAGCATATATATATCAAGATTCTTCCTGGTTTGGCTCAGGTACCAGGGGAGTCTCTAGAAAGACGAATGAACATTATGATCCTTTTCACAGAGCGGATAAACGAGATATATTCCATTGTAGGATGCTGGATCAGGAAACCAGACAGCTTCACTCCAGCCTGCTCTCGATTGAAGAGGCGGAGGCTCGGCGCCTGGGTGTCGCAGCTCTCCTTGCTGAAGAGCGAGCATCCGGCCTGGTTCTCGATATCGCGAGTACTTTTGTTGTTGCATCACGATCTCTTCGATCTGGCGGTGTTCTGTCTACTTGGCTTAGGGTTCGCTGCGCAGCTCAACGATGCGATTCTGAAGATATTGACTTTGCTCACTGGTTACCGGCCCTACCACACACAGCTCAGTCCTCATGAGCTGAACACTGAAAGCACTACGAGAGTGTTCAAGCTCCCTCAGCTGTCGCACGTCGGTCTCCGCTTGAGTTCAATCTTTGCGTGCTGAAACTACTGCCTTCTGGAGTTCGACGTAGTGTAGACTCGATTCAAGAGGTGCTCCTGTTGAGCATGGTTTGTAGAGGTCCGTCGCGAAAAAGTTGCAGCCCGATCAGGTCTCTCAAGAGCTTCGCGACTGGTTCCCTAAACACGTGTAGGTCACACTCGCGGGGTTACGCTCTTGGAGGTCACGCTCCAGCCCATGAAGGCGGATCAATGAGAGCTGGTTTCTGTTTTGCTAGGGTTGATGCACAGACTGTTGTGTGTGGTCGGGTCCGAACGACTCCTACTCTTCGTAGTCATCATCATTATCTTGAACCTGTGGTCCTACTCGACCGGCTGGTGGTGTAACGGGAGGTATTCGGAGGCCTGCGGGTCGTGCTTAAAGTGGGGCTTGATGACTTGATGCTAGATGAGTGGTTGTAGGTGGTGGCGTCTTTCGTCATCGCGTGCACCTCTGGAAACAGCCGGCGCTCTCGGAGCCTCCTCGAGATTGTCGACGGGCAGATCCAAAGTGATGAGCTGCTCGGTGGCGTAGCAATCCGTCATTTTTCACCTGCACCAGCTCCTTGGGCATCAGTACTCGCATGGGACGTCTGTTGGAGGTCGTCGAGGCGGCGGTTCCTCTGGTATCGCTCGAAGTGGAGCATGCTGGAGGACGACATCGCTTGATTGACAATTTTCTGATTCGTCTGATGGTCGCGTCGTACAAGCCATTGTCGCGAATATTTGAAGTTATGAGTGGGTTTGTGAGATTTTGAAGGAGCAACAAGGAGCTTCAAGTAAAATAAAAAAAATAAACAATTTGGGGTGCTTAAGCGTTCAGTAAACCTCAGACGTCTGCACCGCAACCATCGTCAATCACGATCACCTTCTGTGGAACAGTAAGAAGGGGGTATTACAATCACGAGGACGCGTTGTGTGAGGTAGGCGCGCGCTGCTGGGATATTTCTAACGTCATCTGGAAACGCAAATACAGCAAAAATCTGTCGCGTCCCCGCAGATTCAGCCGTAGCAGCAGCTCACCTTCTTTGTGAGGATCAACCACCGCTTTGCCTGCGCCGCCTCAAGACCCACGCAGCCCGCGTCCGAGATCTTCGCCATTGGCAAAGCCAACAACAAGCAACCAAGCAGCAAGCACCTTCTTCGCAACCCACCGTACCTCGGCCCCAATTCCTTGGGCGGAATGACAACAGCTTGAAGTGCCACTCTTTGCTTGTCAGTATATTTCCTACTCCCCCTATCACTGGTGCGCTGCCAAAACAAGGAAAGTACGTACATCAGCTTAGCGAGTTCTTCTCTCAAAGCAAAGAGGGCGAACATGCTCACGCGGTACTGTGGGAGAGGGAGGGGGAAGCTGGGAGATTGAAGAGAATGGTGAAGAAGGGGCTGACGTGTTGCTGTCTGCTCATTGCAACCGGGCGTTCCCGAGTTACTCAGCACAATACACAGAGTGAGGAAGCGTGTATTACACGACTTCCACAAGGACTCGTGATGAAGGGGATCAGTAGTTCCTGCAATCTAATTGCCTGTTTACAACAGAGCAGTATGGGCGAAAGGGGGAGG
>JAASFV010000250.1:0-29770 GCA_023334015.1 Globisporangium paddicum
CAGTTTCCCTTTTGCCTTGTTCGCAAGCAAGTTAAAGTCCTTCCCCCTTTCGCCCATATTGCTCTGTTATAAACAGGCAATTAGATCGCAGGAACTGCTGATCCCTCTTTTCACGAGTCCTTGTGGAAGTCGTGTAACACACGCTTCCCCACTCTGTGTATCGTGCTGAGTAACTCGGGAACGCCCGGTTACAGTACACACCAAACATAGATGCAGCAACTCGATAGCAATATTCGTCATGAAGTATATGTCATCCGGGCATCCGTTCCTTTGTTTGATGGCATGAGTGCTGCACTCTGTACTGCTGATTGCCTATTAATTGCCAATGAAGAGCAAGGACATCAAAGCAGCACGAGCGGCAGGACAGTGTAAATGCTAGAACAGTGAGCAACCTCGAGCCAAAGATGACGAAGAGCGGCAATATACCGCGGGGATGCGATTAAAGATCAGTGATAAGCTGAAACACGCAGTTCGATCGCAAAAAAAAACGACAGGGGCATGCGAACGGCTCTCAGGAATGGATTCCCCCCAGCAGCGAACGCGAACGACAAAAAAAATGGTGGGTGGCGGCGAATGCGTGGCAAGCCGACATGACTGACGAGATGAGCGACGCAACAGAGGTCTGAAGTGGCACGACAGACAGGAATTAAAAACCTTCGAGCGCCGCATACCGATGTGGCTGCTTGACGTGGGGGGCAGTGACACTGAAGTGGCCATTACGAAGAACAAAAATGTTGTGAAGTGGAAAACAAGTGATCGCAAAACAGAAAAATTGAGCTCAACATGTTATCTATAAATTCAAGCACTGTGCAAAACAAGCCCGATTCACATCCGTTTCTGCTTCTCATCCTAAGTTGTTCAGTCACAGGCTCACCTTTATCTCCGGACGACGAGGCTGTCGCTGGAGTGTGTGACGTTGTGCATACACTGAGTATGTCAAGGGACTAATATCGGAGTTGGTATTCTGCGAGGGCCGCCCTCACTTAACACGGGCGTACTCTGCCAACGAGACAGATACACATAGGAGAACTGTGATAAACTCGATGACCCTCAGGCTCCGACGGTCTCCAGTACTACTGGCACGATCATCGTCGAGGAACAAGGCTTCTCGAGGCGCCAGACGGGCGGCGGGTCAGTGATGGGGTGGGGCGCGTTTTCAGCGAAAGGAAAGACTCCCTTGGCTATTCTGCATGGCAAGTAGAACAGCGAGACGTGTGTGCGCACGCTCGAGGAGAAACTGCTTCCGCTCGCGCAGCTGGAGCATCCAAGTGGGTACACCTTTCAGCAAGACAATGCCTCCACCCAACGCTCACACTGCACCATGAACTGGCTTGCCGAGCCAGATGTGACTGTCATGAACTGGCCAGCGCTGTCTCCAGATCTCAATCCAATCGAGAACGTATGGGGCATGCTCACTCGTCACGTTTTGTAGCGGGATCTCATCCTGCTACTTTTGGGTGTCTACTTCAGGTTACTTAGGTTACTTTAGACGTACTTAGTGGATAGGTGCGGTTGAAGTACGCTAGGTACGCGTCGATTGCCACTTGTGGTCGACGCTGCGTATCAGCCGTTGATTGGCTGGAAGGGTGCTCGCAGTACCACTTTCCGCCAATCACATCGGCGTTGCATTTTTCTCCGCTCGGAGCTCTTTTTAACACAGAATTCAATTTGCCCCTTTCCCAAACTTCCTCGTCCGGCTGCCTTACAGTCGGCCCGTTACACGTTTACCAAGGCGGAAGGCAGTTCGCGAACAATCAGGAGCTCCAATCGGTGATTCTCCAAGCCTGGGACGAGATCGAGTCTGGCTTCATCGAACTACTTGTCCGATCGATAAACAACCGATGCAACCCTGTTGTAGAACTCAAGAGGACTTAGAAAACGTATTAGCAACCGCTGATGGTTGCTTAAAGTCTTTTATTATCAATGTTACATGCTTGGTCATAAATATTCCCACCACCAAAATGCGTTATTGTTGTATAGCTCCATAGTTTTTTTTTTGGTTTTGAACGCTGAAATTAACACTGCCAGCGGAACACGTAAACAAAAACCATGTGTCCAGATTTCAGTCAATTCAAAGCAAAATCCCGTTCAAGTCATTAGAAAAAATCGAGTGGTCTTATACTTCCTGTCACCACTGTACCTGACACAAATATATTAGAAGACCGACCACTATTCGCTGAAATGTGTTAAAATAACGTACACCATAAAATTACGCTAAACAGACGAGTGTTTCGAGTCCCCTCGAGAAGCTTGCTTTGCGAGACTGCAAGCTCGCCAGCCAGTCTCAGCCACAGGCCATACCAAAGTGAGGCTCTTTCACCATTACTCCCTCATCAACTTAAGGATCTGAAACGAGCACATGAGTGACTCGATTAGTCCACGCACCAGCGTTGCCAAACTCGCCTAAGCGAGTGCAATTTGACGCCGAGCGCAAACGAAGGAAGGTCACCAATAGCGCTCTCAATTAATTCGATGCTATCTTCCAGTGTCACATCAGATCCAGACCATGGCGCTTGAGAAATTGCGTCGCATTGTCAGGACTGAGTGTGGAGCCCACGACTGCCTTCTCAAGGTCGGACCAGAGTAGATCGCACAACAACCCAGTGTCCGGCCTATCGCAACGGGTGATCGAGTCGTTTGGTCTGTTTCACGGCGTTCGGAATATCGCACAGACAGGTAGTTACACGTGTTTGTGAACGGCTTCCACCGCTTGCCAGCATGCCGTGGCCACAACAACGACATTCGAGACGGCTACTTCGAAGTACACCACTGCACTGCGATCCTATTGTATGGGCAGTCATTCTCGGACAATAAGGCATGTTTTAGCGTATGTGAGTCAGTCTCGGTTGTTATCTCGCCATGTCTCGCCATGTGCTGAGTCGTCAGCATCGTTCCATTGCAGACTGACTCGCTCTCTCCTGCCACAGACAGTAGATAGATACAGAGAGACTGGGCCTGTCGTCCGCACTCTATACCCGCAAACCAATTGCGTTGCGATGGCGACTGATGGTCCACGCGTAAAACATTCGCAGCTCCTGCCAGCGCATGCAGTGCACAGTGCCGTGCCTTACAATCAGGAGGACATTTAACTTGGACAAGCAAAACATTCTTTGGTGTATCCCGAGCTTGTCTACTTTTCACAACCCTACACTGCACACTGTGGATATCCATATTTACACTGTGTCTAGTCTACAGTAGATGAGGTTGGCCATTTTTAGCTCTTCTGCTTCCGAGCGGCGGCGCACTATCTATCTCTCTGGCGTGGGCGTGGGCCATGTCTTCGTCCATGTCGCTGCCGTTCTTCAGCTCCACGAAGGCCACGCCAGCCGCCACCAACGCGTCCGGATCGTCCTTCACGGCCGCGCTGCGCAACCGCAGGAAGCACAAGGAGGCGGCCAAGGCGGGCGGACTCAGCGCCCCGCCTCACCCGCATCTCAGCGATCTCTCGGTCTCCACAGACCCCGAGGGCCACGCGCTGCTGCGCCCGACCCAATCGCTCCAGAGTCCCTATCGCCCGTCAAGCGCGAGTGCGGCGACAATGGGCGTGGCGGCGTCGGCGGCCGCAGCAGGAGGCGGTGTAAGCTACGGATCCTTCGCGACGCGCCTGTCTCGCGCGGCGTCGGCTGCGACAGGAGGGGCTTTGGGGAGTGTCTCCACCCCGACGACGGCTACTGCGGCGTTCACACACACCACTACCGCCATGACGCCCACGACGCCTATAGACACTGTCTCCGAAGTACGTGAATGGATCTCTTCATTACTGACTGACTGTAATGTTAAGACTAAAACTCAGACTCCCTCTATCATGAATGACTCGCAGAAAGCGCCGCCGCACGTCGCAGTGCGCTACGGCGACACCATCCGACTGTTCGCCAAGAGTAAATACGCCAGCGCATCCCAGGAGTCCAGCGGCGGCTACGTCGGCACTTTTGAGATCGGGAAACGGTTCCTGGCGTCCAAGAACACGTCCAAGCAGGGCGAGCTGGCGTGCATCCCTCCCATCCTAGACTCGGGCGCGTTGCTCTATCGTCCGTCAACATTCCGGATTAAGTCGACCAGCGGACTCTGCGTGGGCACGCCCGTGAGCTACGGTGACGTCATTGTGCTCGTAGATGAGCGTGGACACGTGTGGAACAACAAGATCGGCGTCGGGCCGACCACAAAAAACGGGTACTTTGGTCCACGAGAGCAGAACACACCCGGTGAGATGTTCCTCTCGCTGTACCAGCTGCAAGACGAGGAGAACTCGAGCAGCTCCGAGTCGTCGGACGACGAAGACAGTTTCCTGTCGTTCAGCAACATCGCCAAGACTACCAAGACCATGGCCGAGACAACGCTCACGACGTTCGGCAAGGCAACCCAGGCGGAGGTCAACCTCGCTTCCGCCGCGCTGCGCACTGTGGGGCGAGTGATGTACTACGGCGACCGCAATGTGGTCATTGACGTCGCGGACTCGAACCGCATTCGCTCAAAGTTCAACCGCGTGATCACGCATTACCGCAAGAATGACACGGGACTGCCAGTGCAAGGAGGCTACTTGCGCTGCGACGGGCGCGGAAAAACCATTTTGTTCGAGCTGCACGGGCCTCCGCTACCCACGGTCGAGTCGATCGACATTGGCGAAGAGCAGCAAACGAGCAGTGACGACAGCGCAGACGATAATGACGGACCAGCACGACGCATTTCGAGCCCTCCTCGCATTTCCCTCATTGGAAAGGGCGGCATCAGATTTGGGGAGCCCATCAGCATTCAGAACTTGCGTCGTTCCAGTATCCTCTCGTTGCGGTTCTCGGACGGTGGCGCCGTGAAGGTCCGCTGTGCAGATTTCGTTAGCAGTGCGAGCAAATCTGCCAGGAGCGAGCCTTTCTATCGACTCGTCCTCGGAGGCACGCGCCCGACGCGCATCCTCGTGCAGGCGACGCGCTCGCAGCGCCGCAGAAAGACTGTCGGCTTTCGCGAAACGCTCCGAGGCACGTACAAAGAGCTCTTCAAGCTCTTCGGGTTCGTCGTCGTGACGTATTCGTGCGGCGCGTTCGTGATCAGCCACGTGTTCGGCTCGGTCGTGTTGCTTCCAGCGTTGTACGTGGGCGTCACGGTGGCGCTGGCGGTGTTCCTGGTCGAGGCTTTCCTCCCGGGGAAGGTTGTCGCGACCCGCAAGATGGCGGCACTGGATCCTTCACCAAGTGAAGACGAGTCGATCGGCAACTGGGAGTTTTCGATTTTGGCGCTCGAGGCCTCTGAGTCAGAGCAGATCAAGAGCTCAAAACTGGTGGCTCAGAGCGAAGAGCTTAAGTCGAAGAAGGATTCGGCTATCACTGGTGTTCCGAAGTCCTTCCTCGTCGCTGAGAATGGCAACGCAGTGAAGGCCGCGGAACGATACGAAGTGACGCTCTCCTGGCGCCAAGAGGTGAACGCAGACAACATTCTCGCGCTTCCACAGCAGTACTATGACACCATCAAAGCGTATGTGACACTAAACGTGGTCTCTGTATGTGTGTTTGAAGATTCTAATTCGCATATGTGTTTGTGTGTGCTTTCAAACAGGAACTACAAGCAGTTTCTCCACAAACAAGACAAGCTTGGGCATCCCGTGTACTTTGAAAAGATCGGCTCCATCAATCTCAAGCAGCTGCGCGGATCCGGTACGTGCTAGTGTGGACTTTCATTGTGCCATTTATGATTCTAATCCGTTGTTACTTTCTTCTTTGTAGGAATCACACAGGATGATCTATTCCGCCACTATTTGTTCGCGATGGAGTTCACGCTCAAGTACGCGGCCAACCGTCTCTGTCCGTGCGACGCCTGCGCCTCGAGCGAGACGCAGAAGATGTGCATCATCCTCGACGCGCGTGGTATTGGCATGAAGGACATTGGTGGCGAGGCCTTCGAGTTCATCCGCCGGTGCACGAGCACGATGCAGAAACACTACCCGCAGAAGTCGTTCAAGATCTTCTTTGTGAACGTGCCGTCGTGGTTCGGCATGGCGTGGAAGGGCATCAAACCACTTTTGAGTGAAGCCACGCGTGCGAAGACAAACATTGTTTCCGAGAGCGACACCCCAGCGGCGCTGCTGGAGTTCATCGATGCTGAGAACCTGCCAGTCGAGTACGGAGGCAAGTGCACCTGTGCTGGCGGCTGCGACGAGAACTCTGCGTACCAGCTGACCCAAAAAGCGCTGGTGAACAGCGTTATGAAAGGTGTGCCGTTCAATGGCGGCGAACTTGCAGAACCGAGTGCAGCAGCAATTAATGGGGAGACCGCTCCAGCACCACCGATGGGCGACAGCAGCTCGCTTGACTCCGAGGCGCTTGGGAACATGAAAGGCGGACCGGACGCAGACCAGCTAATCAAACTGTGTCTTGTCCAAGACTCCGAGTCACTGGCCAAGTCCATTCCGCCGGGCTCGTTCCGCGACGAAATCCTGAAAGCAGGCTTCCTGTTGCAGCGGTCGCTTCGGCACAAGCACTTCAATCCGATCTGGCACCGGCGCTTCTTCGTCCTGCATCGTAAGTCTCCTCTGAACCTTGTTGTTTGGTTATCGACAGTGTTGAGGTACTAACCACTTTTGTATTTACTCTTGTAGCTGAATCGCTGCGCTTTGGTAAGTCGCCAGACTCGGAGATCTTCCAGATCGTATCGTTCACGAGTGACACGATCGTGCGCAAGACGAACAAACAGAACAACAGCTTTGAGCTCATCACGCCGCTCATGGCGAACCACGGCCACTCGCTGCTGCTCTACGCACCCACGCCGCAGCTGCTGGGCGAGTGGGTCGACGCGATCAGCGACACGATCGCCCGGCTCGGCCCTAACGGCGTGTTCCGTCCCCAGCCCGCGCTGTCACCGACGCTCACTGGACAAGTAAGCAGTGGAGACGAGAAGCCCAGTCCGTTTGCGCCAGAGCTGCAGCTCAACTGAAGAAATTTAAATTTAGAGGAAATGAATAGAGCCGCAAATTTGGCGATGTGTCGTGAAACTGCTGAGTGGAAGGACTGCCTGCTTGTGGTGAGCTCAAGAGACAGGAACATCCGAGAGCGAGGAAGCCTCCACAAGACTCCAGCAGCAACCATGCAACGCAGCAACAACCAGAGCGAGAAGCGGAGCGCGCAGTCGTTCTGGCAAAAGTACCCCGAGGTGAGACTTGCTTCATAATTGTCTATGGTTGAACTTCCAAACTAACAAGCAAGAGCTCTCTCTTGTGAACGCACTCATGTCCAGAAAGAGGAGCTCAACCAGTACTGGTACTCGAAGGCGACGGTCGAGAAGCTCGCGGCGGAGGTGCTGGCGGAGACGAAGCAGCACGGCCGCGTGGCATTTCTGTCTACCCCAAGCGTCTACTTCGCAGTCAAGAGCCAGCAGCCGACGCAGGAAGAAGCCTCTGACGAGAAAGCGCTCGACTGTTTCCTCTTCGACGTACGCCTCATGGACGAAATATCCTTGCTGTGAAAGTTCTCAACCTCATTGCTGAGCTGTTTCTCTTACAGTTTGATGCAAAGTTCGCGACGGAGGGCAGCAAATTCGTGGCATTCGACTTCAACAAGCCCGAGAATATCACCCCAGGGCTCCATGGCTCGTTCGACTTTGTGATAATCGACCCGCCGTTCATTACGCGAGAGGTCTGGCAGCAGTACGCGGAGGCCACAAGGTTGCTGCTACGCTCAGCAGGCGGCAAAGTGCTGCTCACGACCATCGGTAGGCTGCATATTGTGGACTTCTCTTTTGTTGATTGCTTCTTAACCTTAATGAATCTGTAGAGGAGAATGCAGAGGTGATCGCAAGCCTGCTCGGATGCCAGCCGCAGACGTTCAAGCCGTCGATCCCGCACTTGGTCTACCAGTACGCCCTCTATGCAAACTACCCCTCGGCGCAGCTCTGCGCTCTCAACCCCGAGCTTGAATAATGAAAAAAACTGCTTCCAGTGGTTTCTGTTTTTCAGTTTTGACCTCCAGTGAGCGAGAGAGAACTCTAGGAATAGAGATGTGCTAGAGGTCGGTCTCTCACGCTCTCTCGACAGGCACACATTGACAACCGACAGACAAGAGACTTGGGACTGACGAGAAGGCAGACGAGCAAGAGCCCAGAGTGGCAGCGATGATGTCGCTGACCAAGATGCGCAAGAAAACGCTGGACCTGAGTGCCGATAGGAGTGCGGAAAGGCCTATTTCACCAAAACGAGGCTCTCCCACAGGCTCTCCTCCGAAAGGCCCCAACTCGTCGCCCAAGGTCAAGCCAATGCTCATCATCCCCAGAATCGACGACGAGATGGAACAGGGCACTTCCCAGCCTTCATCGCCGTCACCCACGTCCGCACTAGCGAGTGGAAATGCGAGAGCGACGGTCGCACCAACGGACGCCAGGTCCTCGGCTACGTCCTCGACATCGTCATCCGCGTCGTCACCAAAAGCGCGCGGGTCAATCGACCGGCAGTCGCAGATGCGCGGCTTCTCCGTGGTCTCGTTCCGCATCAAGCAGCTCGTGTCCAAGGAGAAGCGCCGGTTCGAGGAGGGCGGCTTCAGTCTCGACCTCACGTACGTCACGAACCGACTCATCGCGTTCGGGTACCCGGCCGAGAGCCTCGAGGGCATCTATCGCAATCACTACAAGGATGTGTACAACTTCTTCGAGCAGCGCCACGCGGATCGCTATCGGATCTACAACCTGTGCTCGGAGCGGTCGTACGACAAGGAGAAGTTCCACAACCGCGTGGCCGAGTTTCGCTTCGACGACCACTGCCCGCCGCCCGTCGCGCTCTTCCTGCCGTTCTGCCAGGACGTGGACGCGTGGCTCCTGGAGCACCCGGAGAACGTCGCGGCAATCCACTGCAAGGCCGGCAAGGGCCGCACGGGCGTCATGATCTGCGCCTATCTACTCTACACGGGCGCGTGGAAGACTGCGGGCGGCGCGATGGAGTTCTTTGGCTCCGCGCGGTCGCTCAAGTCGCAGGGTGTGACGATCCCCAGTCAGCGGCGGTTCATCGCGTACTTTGGCGAAATGTGCAGACGAGCGCGGCGTCTGGAGTCTCGAGATAAAGATGCGGACGACGAGGGCGACTCGGACGACGAGGCGAAGCGCGAGCGTCAGCTCACGGTAGCGGACTACAAGAGTCTTTGGGAGGAGTCCATCGAGGGCCGTGGCGTCACCACGAAGTGCCAGATGTTTCAATGCCAGCCACAACTCCCAGCGTCCGTGTTTCTGAAGCTCACAAGCATCAAGCTCAGCGGCGTGTACTGTCAGAAGAAACTGGACCCGCGCGTGCACATCGAGTGCGGCCAGAAGAGAGACCGCGCGGCCGCAGTCTACGACCTCAGTGGCTCGTTCAGCGGCGCGCTGTCAGCCTTAGCCTCAATTAGCGACCAGGATCTGGACGCGAGCCCCCAGGATGAGTCGGACTTAGTGCTAGTCCCTCCGTCACCACAAGGCGCCAGTTCGCTGGTGTGCATGGACATGGAGCTCTCCTGCGAGCGGTGCATTCTGTGGGACGAGACGCGAGTGGAGCTGCGGAATCGCAATGGGAAGAAGATTGGTCACTTCTGGTTCCACACAGCGTTCGTCACAAGCAGCAGTGGCAAGCTGGAGCTCGTGCTGACAAAGCACGAGATCGACAAGGTGGTCAAGGACGTCAAGCGTCAACACAAGAAGTACGCGCCGGGCTTCTCCGTCACGCTGGCGCTCGAGAGGGCGACACAAGAGGAGATGGAGGCGGCCGAGTTTGCGCAGCGCGTGGCGGCGCTCAAGGTGGACACGGCAGTTGGCGGCGGAAGTAGCTCCTCGTTCGCGAGCCGATTCTCGTCGCCTGGCGCCATCTCCCCCGGCAAGCTTAAGGCCTGGGCGAGCGGCCGCGACAAGCGCAGCGAGGGCGCCATCTACCAGTTCTCGAAGAATACGTCACCGTCCTCTCTAGGGAGCGACGAGCGGCCGCGCGCAAAGTCTGATCGCGGCGCCCCGCCGCCAGAGCCAGCGACGCGGGGCAAGCGACTGGGCGACGTGGAGCTCTTCACGAAGGACGACGAGAACGACATGCGACCGCCGGAGAGCGCGCCACGCGTGTCACCCAAGACCAGTCCCACTGCCATGGCGGCGGCTTCGCCCAGGGCCCAGCTCACGCGCTTCTTCACAGCGCGCAAGCGAGACGAGGCGTCGTCATAGAGAGATGGCTTCACCCAGCTCTTCAAATTAATATTGCTGAACGTGACCGAATGCTTTTTAATCAAGTTATATAGGTGTTACTTGCCTGGTTATACATACATAATCTATACGTTTTTGGAAATTACAGCAGCAGGAAAACTGACCAATTTACTCAGGTCATTATGTCCAACGAAATCATGAAATCATCTATGAGAGGTTTTAGCCACACAAGTTGTGCGCATGTGTGTTGTGTGCGCGCAAGCTGGCTTGTTGTAATTTGCGCCCATTTTCGCTGTTGTTGCCCACACACGAGAGGACCTACCGCATGCCAAGCATGGGCTTCTGTCTGTCCAGGTGCCTGCTGGCCGACGACATCACGCGCGACTTTGAGGACGAGCTGGACGACGTGAACCACCGCAGCGGCTACGCGCAGCAGAACGACGCCAGCGGCGGCTCGGCCTTCGCCACCACGTCACTCCTCGCGGTGCGTTGGCTCTTGTGTGTGTTGTATGTGTCGTTGCTGTACGCGTGTTGGCTCACAGGTAGACTTGCATATGTGTGTGTATGACGCATGAACAGGCGGATGAAGTGATGTGTCTCGACGCCATCGGCGAGGGCCCCTTCGGCACGGTGTACGAGGGGCGGTACCGCGGCAGCACCGTGGCCGTGAAGAAGATGCGCATGACGGCCATGCCCCTCAAGCAGGCGGCGCGCGAGAACATGGAGATGGAGCTTGAGGTTGAGGCCACGCGCATGGGGACGTACGTGACTTATTTATTTGTTCACGTGCGCGTGTGATCGCTTTCTGGGCCGCGCCAGCTAACGTTCTGTATTGTATTATATGATGTTCCTCGTTCATTATAATGCAGGCTGCGCCACCCCAACACGGTGCTCTTCATGGGTGCATGCGTGCAGGGCGAGTTTTTCTGCGTCGTGAGCGAGTACTGCACGCGCGGCTCGCTCTTCGACGTGCTGCACCCGCTCAAGTCCCCACATCGGCGCGGCGTCATCAAAGCGCCACCTTCGCGCACCAATGGCACGGCGCCCCCTCCCAGCAACGGTGGCAACTACCACTCGTCCGAAGGCAAGAAGAAGAAGGGGCTCAAGTGGAGTCTGCAGCTGCGGCTCGCGCTTGGCGCCGCCAAGGGCCTCCTGTACCTGCACAGCGCCGACCCGCCGCTCGTCCACGGACAGCTCAAGAGCTCCAACATCCTCGTGGACGACTCGTGGAACGCCAAGCTCGCAGATTTTGGCACGCGCCGCGTAGCTGATGCCATGGGCTTCGACAAATCGAGACTCGAGAGTATGGACTCGAGTGCTGGGCTGCTGCGCTGGACAGCGCCAGAGCTGCTCAAGCAGGGCGAAGAGCGCGTGATCAAAGGCAAGGCGTCGGCAAGCAGCCTGTGCCCGCAAGCCGTGGACGTGTACAGTTTCGGCATGGTGCTCTGGGAGCTCACAACGGGCGAGATCCCGTACGCCGAGATGGAGAGCAACCACGAGATTCGCGAGTACGTGCTCTCTGGCTGCCGTCCGGTGATGAAACCCGGCCAGTGCAACCTCCAGTGGGGCGAGCTTATCACGCGCTGCTGGTCACACAACGCGAGTCGACGGCCGACCGCCGCCGAGATCGTCACGACGCTCGAGAGCATCAGCAAGACGGATGCGAAGGTAAAGCAGGAGATTCGCGTCCTCAACAGCGACCGCTCAATGTACAGCTCCGACCCGAGCAAGCCTCGCTCGCGCACAAAGGCCAGCAGCAGGTTCAACGGCAACGTGCGGGGGAACGGCAAGTCGTGAACGGTCCCTGCCATCCTGTAAGATAGAGAAGAGAGAGGCGTGAGAGAGAGACCCTCTTTAGCATTCCAGGTCGTCCGTCCTCTTGGCGACACTGTACTTAGTCTTTAATAGCAGCTGTGTCGTTTGGTCATTGTTTATTAAAGCATCACGACTGCTTGTCCTGGAACTCGTCACGCAACATGATGGAGATCCGTCGCGTGCGGTTCACTGTGAATTCGTTGCGAAACACCTGCACGCCCGGCAGGATCTCGTGCGTGTAGTGGTAGCGCACGCGGCCCCTGCAGTCAAGAAATAAATACTTCAGTCAGCTTCACAGTTGCCAAGCCATCTCGATCATCAAATATTGAGCAGTTCGTACGTCATCATGTAGAGCGAGCGCCGTGGCAAGAAGGCGTCGATGAGGGACTCGCCATGCTCCTCCTTGAAGCGCATAATGCTGGGCGACAGCAGACTCACGCCCGCTACGACCTGTCCAGAGAACTGCAAGCAATTTGGGTTGGTTGGCATTAAAAAGCTGTGAATCCAAGCAAATGAACCACACACACCTTGATGGAGTCCACGTGTGGCTTGATGTATCCGTCCTCCGCGAGGTCGATGACGTGCACTGCTGGGAAGTAATTCAGCTCCTGTGGCACAATGGGAGCTTCTCGGATGCGATCCAGAATGCGCTTGGTTTCTATAACAAAGAGAGATAGCTGAGCGTCAACTAAACGAACAGAAGACACTACGACTGGCGACCTTACCAGTGCTCCACCGCGAGCGCTCCATCTCCTTGAACTTGACGATGACCTGGTCCCAGTGGTCCTCTTCATAGCGCCTGCGCTTGAGGATCTTGATGCACTCGTCCGCGACGACCGTCTCCTCCTCCTGCGTGATGATCTCCTCCATCACGCGCAGATCCGACTCGCGCACGAGCGGGTCCGTGCAACGCGACGCGTCGATGTTCTTCACGTGGCTCCAGAGCAACTGGGGCGCATCCACTACTGCTGGTTGTGGCTTGTTCGTCACCACTGATGCAGTCGACAGGAGCCGCGAGCGACAGCAGAGACGACGCATTGGCGCCCGTGGAGACCAGCGGAGCTGCAGCATCTTGGCAATTGAGCTCAAGAGACAAGCGCTGCTGCGTTGCGTGTCAAAATCATAAACCCTCTCGAAAGCGCTCGATCGAATTTGACAGGTCTTCACTGTTACATTCTTCAAATGTACTTTAGAAAGTTGAAATTTGACCATTTACGCTTTGATTGGCACGAAAAGATGGCTGCAACCACGCTAGCGACATTCGACACGACGGAGACCGCGGACTGCGTGGAGGCGTGCCCTGTTGAGGGCCTGGAGCGCTCACTGGTGGTCGCGACGTACCAGCTGCACAAGGCAGCGGTTGCTGGTGCGGATGCGGACCCAGACGCCGCACCGGCGAGCGACCGCCGCTGTGGCACACTGCAGCACTTCACGCTGGCGCACGAGCAGGAGAGCGTGCGCGTGACGAAGGTGGAGGAGCTCGAGATGTCCAGCGGCGTGTTTGACATCAAGTGGGCATCCCATGCTCTGGGAGGCAAGGCGCTGCTAGCCTCTGCGACTGCAGGAGGGACGCTGGAGCTCTACGAGCTGGCTGAGACGGAGACTGGCGAGCGCCGCCTCCAGCACACTGGCATTGCGACGGAAGGAGATCCAGACTCCATGTGCCTGTCGCTTGACTGGAGCAACCGTGTGGTTCCGAACCAGGAGCCCAAGATCTGCGTCAGCCACTCGGATGGGTGAGTTGAGCTACAACTATGAATTGGTCATGGAATAACGAACTGACCTGCTGCCGACTATGCCGTCATTGCAGCGCGCTCTCGGTATGGAGCGTCTCGCAAAGTGACGTCCTCTCAACTACAAAGGTGCGATACAATGTAATGAGTCATCTGCAACATGCACATGCTACTACTAATCGCATGCATGCGCTCATTAGTGGCAAGCGCATGACCTGTTCGGCTCGCCCATCGAGGCATGGATCGTCGCGTTCAACTGTCACGACCCGAACCTGCTATTCTCAGGTGCGGACGACGCGACGCTCAAGGGCTGGGACCTGCGCATGGACAACAGCGACAGCTCATTCTCGCCGACCTTCAAGAATTCTCGCGCGCACTCGATGGGCGTGTGCAGCATCCAGTTCCACCCGCACGACGCGCACCTCGTGGCCGTGGGCAGCTACGACGAGCACGTGAGTCTCTGGGACCACCGCAACATGAAGGCGCCACTGTCACTGTACGGCACGGGCGGTGGTGTCTGGCGGTTGAAGTGGCACCCACAGGCGAGCAGGAAGGTGAGCTAACTGGCCGACTGGCTGCTTGACTAAAACTACAGATTGACAGCTGACAAATCAGATTGCTGCGTGGCTGTGACAGGAACTCTTGTTGGCTGCATGCATGCACAACGGCTTCCAGGTACTCAAGCACAGCGCAGACAACACGCTGACGCAGGCGCTGAGCTACGACCAGCACGAGTCACTGGCCTATGGCGTGGACTGGTGGCGCGACCCCGGGTCGCTGGCGTCCGCTGCGCCTGTGATCGGTAGTTGCTCCTTCTACGACCGCGCTTTCCACGTCTGGCGCCACCCACTGCAGTGGGAATAGTGAGTGAGCCCATTATTGCCTGACGTCAGAGTTATCTTGAGCTTGTTGGCCTGTCACATGTGAATTTCCACCAATGAGCGTGTAGATTCTCTAAATGTCAAGAGGTTGCAGTCTCGTCGCTCTGCCTCAACGGTAACGCCTGAGAGCGTGCATGTGCCTCTCGTTCGCTCTTCATGAGATAGCTCATTATTTCCCAACACGCCGTCAAGAGCAACAAGCCACAAGTAGCAAACAAGAAACAGCAGCCCTGCAACACCTGAGGATGCCACTCGCAGTCCGCCCCAGCCATTCCTCGTCCGCCCCCACGATCGCTAGCAGAATGATACCGAAAGGCACACTGCCGTTCGTCGTCCCGCTTGTCGTGGGATCACTCGCGTTCGCCGAGTTTGCGCACGAGTACGAGCGACGGCGCCGCGCGCGTGCGAAGGCGGCGTTTGAGAAGGATGAAGAAGAAGCGCAGCACGCGCACGCGCTGCACGAACACATCGTGTCACCGTGGAAAGGCGCGCGATAAATGACGCTGCGAGCAGCAAGCGCAGCACACGCATAGCTTGTAGTGGCCCCGTCGTGCATGTGGCAACACAGGTTGCGTTGGAATTCATTCATTTTTAACTTTTGGGTTCGAAAAATTATCAGAACATGTTTCAATAAGTGGTGTGAGGCCTGGTCTCTCGAATGGCATATCATTGCTTTTATTGGCATCCCTTCTGCTGTTTTCTGGATTCTATCAGTCTATTTGGAGTTCTTTACAAAAACATATTCGTTGGTTGATGGATAAGAAGTTCAAGCCACTGGCTGCAATTCAATTCCCCATTCCGTTCCCCTCATGACCTTTTTTTGGGTGGTCTGCTTTTTGAGCTTACTATTGTAATAGTCTAGAAAGTCCAGTAGTATCCGACTTTACACGTTAGTATACATATGCATGACTGAACGGCACCTCTCAGCTGCAACTATACATTGAAGTACAGCACTATACCATATTATGTATAGCGTGGTGCAGCCCGTATTGGTACAATAGAGCATGAATCGGCTCTATCATTTTGGGTCAAGACGCATTTTCTTGTGGACTTAAGTTGATCAGTCACACAAGCCCGCCGGAAGAAGCAACAGAGCAGACGCAGCGCCCAGTGATCGCCTCGGGATTTGCCTGCGCGTTGAAGTAGCGAGCGATGGTCGACGTCCAGCGCATAGCAGGCCACGCAGCTCAGCAGCAGCACGCAGCAGCAACAGCCACGAGCGCCGGCCACGCGAGGGTGGCGCAGCACACGACCACGCCGTCCCCCTCGACGTCGTCTGCATCTCCGATCTACGGTGGCGAAGAGGCGTACGGCGCGCAATACCGGTCGTCGCTGAAAGACGAAGACCTGACCGAGGGTGAGGAGAGCTTGTACAGCGGATCCATCTCGTCGCCGTATTTCTACGGGAACCCAACCGGATACACGCCCACGCCGCAGCAGCAGGTGCGCGAGGACGAGGAATTCTTTGCGACGTACGCGTCCACATCGCAGCAAGAGCTGGAAGACCACACGCGAGCGAGCAACTGGGACTACTACAGTCCGCCGCTGTCAACTGCGCCGCCGTCGGCGACTGCCTTTGCATCTCCCGCTCCGACTCCGACTGGGTCGACTCCGCAACAGCTGGCAAGCCAGCCGCAGTTGCCATCTCGGTTCCCCCAAAACCCGCAGAACCCGCAGAACTCGCGGAACAACCCGCCGGGATTACGGTTCGCTGCAGCCACAAGCGCCTTCCCATCGTCATCGCTCGCCACAACTATGTCCACTGCCAGCACGAGCAGCGCCAGCAGTAGTGCGCCCAGCCGGCCGGGAGTCAAACGCCCGCTCGAGCGCGTCGCAGCGAGCAGCCCCATGGCCTCGCCCACTGTGTCAATTGCCAGCTCCATGATCGCCATGCGCAACATCCCCGACGCGCTCGACCTCTCGCAGACCGGTAAGGTCATGCACACGCACCCCAAGGCCTCGAGCAGCACGTTCGTCAACATCAGCACCAACTCGATCAACCTGAGCGCCACGAGTGTGACGGTGGCTCCAACAAGAACTACCCCGGCAACGACGAGCTCTTCGCGCAAAGTGAAGAAAGAGAGCATGGACGAGGACGACATGGATACGTCGCTCGAGCCCGCGGCGAAGAAAGTCAAAGTGTCGCGCGAGCGACAGCTCAAGATCAACGCTGCGTCGCGCCGGTGCCGCAAGAAGCAAAAGGTGCGTTGTGTTTTATTTGTTTTCTCTTGAGATTGCGACTCCTGTCTAACAACTTTTTGTTTCTAATACAGCTGGAGCTACAGTTCCTGCGCATCCACGTTGTCGAGCTACAGAGTGCGTTGAAAGAGCAAGTGAGTCAACTCGCAGCTGCGCCTGGTCAGCAGCAGCGGGCTGCGCGGCTCGGCCAGTTCCTGGACGACAGCATCCGCAAAGTGGACGAGATGAGTTCCGGCGTCCGGCCATCGACGCCCGCAAGCGGCAGCAAGTTGCCCAGTGGTGTAGAGAGCGACGCATTCAAGTCCAAATCTGGAGACGAACGCAGTGGGGACGACACGGATGGACTCTCCGCAGGCAGCGACCGCGTGAGCAAAATTGAAGTGGACGACATCCGCGGGGTCCACGCGATTGACCCAATGGTAAGACATGTTTTTGCTGTGTTTGCTGTCCTTATCGGTTGGTAACATTAGCATATTTGTATTTGCAGACGGGCTACCACTTGAGCGAGGAGCGCAAGAAGACACTGCTCAACATTGCGTCCTTCGTGCGCGTGAACATGAGTCTCGAGAGCCGAAGCTTCTCACCTGAAGTGATCTCGTGTCTGCCCATCGAGATGGATGGATGGCAGCTGCGCCTGTCGATCACTGAGAAGAACTACACAATCCACAACTCCAAGTTTTTCCCGTGCAATCTCGTGGATATGTACGACTTTTGCTGGGAGACGAACGTCTCGCAGAAGATCTCCATCAAGCAAGGCAAGAAGCACTACTCGGTCGTCACACCGCTGGACAACGACGTGGCGCACGTGTATTCCAAGACCATCGGCAAGTGGTCGCTCTCAGTGCATGGCGTGCCCAATGTGAGCTACAACAGTCTCGTGTGCCGCAGGTACGAGCCGGATCTTCATCGTGCCATAATCTGCCAGCAGAGTGTGCTCGAGGAGCGCGACTTTGAAGACGAGTCGACGCTTCCGTGGCTCTTTAAGCGCTGGGTGGTCTTCCAGCCGCATGTGGTGGACGGCGTGCACGGGACGCTCGTGGAGGCGTACCGCACAGCCAGCTACGCTACGGGCAAGCTCATCTACAAGGAAAACAACACGTACGACAGCTTCTGCGAGCACCTCATCCGGCGCTACGCAGAGTCCAACTCGCTGCTGGAGCGCATGATGGCGCGCGACAGACGCTTTCAGCACGTGGCGGCGATCGACGTGGGCAGCGTGAACGAGCTGGACCTGGATTACGAGGAGACGGCGTCGGACCGCATGGTGAAGGATTTGCTGCTGTTCTAACAAGAGGTCGACCCACGTGTACGTACACAGTGTAGATTGAGTGAGTGAATTGGGTCGTCTATTATGTACTTCGAAGTATTTATCAAAGATATTGTGTTGTGTGCTTTCGGTTGGTGTTAAACGTACAAATGCTTGTTCCGCGCCTTCCGCGGCGTGTTCCATGTCACGTCGAAGGGTCTCGGGAGCTCTCGCAGCGCCAGCTCCTTGTCTGTGAGCTGGTCCTCTTCCTCCAGGTCGGCCGAGAAGTACATCTCCTCGTCCTCGTCCACCAGATTCTTGGTCGCGAGTTCGTCGTCCGACTCCTCCGGCTCGTCCGGGAACTCGTCATCGACAATCTCTTCGTCCACGAATGTGTCGTCAGTGCTGTCGTCGAGCTCGGCGGCCGCGTTGACCTCGTCCAGCTCGGCCTGTTTCTTGGCGGAGGCGCGCGTGGCCTTCTTCACGGCCTTGACGCGCTTCTCCTTGCGCTTCGCCCGCGCGGTCTCCAGGAACATGTCATCCCCAGTGGGCGGACGGCGGCTCTTCATGCGCGACACGTGCGCGTACAGCAGGTCCATGGCCTGCGCAGCCTCGGCGAACGACTCGAAGCGGAACTCCATGCGGCCGTTGGTGATGAGCACGCCCGAGGGCACGCTGGCCGACACCTTCATGGTCAGTCCGCCCTTCTCGAGGATCGCGTTCACCTCGTCCATGAGGTCGCCCACGCGAGTGCCGAATGGAATGTCCTGGATAGAGATCGACGTGCGCTCCTCTGGTTCGGACGAGAACACGGGGCGGTACTCCTTCCAGCCGCCCATCATGACACCAAAGATCTGCAGCGCACGCTGCAACGCGCGCTCACGGCCGCTGTCGCTAGCAAACTCCACGAGCGCCTGGTACGGCGTCTTGTGGTCGGATGCGATCACGTGCGTCTTCCTGCGCGGGGTCTTGAGCTCTTTCACCTTGCTGCCGCGCGCCTTCTTCTTGGCGCCGTCGTCGCTATCGTCGCCAAAATCGTTCTCGAGCTCCGCAAGGTAATCCATGTTCTCGTCGCCCACGTGGCGGCCCGAATCCGCGTCCTCTGGCGAGCCATTCACGGGCGTCGAGAAAAACACGAAGCGCTTCACATCGCCTACATGCTCAAGAGCTTCGCGAAGGTGCTTTTCAGTCACACCATGTGGCAGGTTGCGGTAAAAAACGCTGCGGCTGGGCTGCCACGCACTCTCGAGGCGTTCACGCCCTTCGTCCGTCAGCGATTCAACAGCCGCCCGCTCGCGAATCAGTTTGTGCGAGTGGCGGAGCTTCACTCTGCAGATCGTAAGCGTCTCAACGGACAAATGGTGGAACGTCTCCTCGAAGAGCGGCATGATGGCGTCAGCGCAGCGCGGACCGAGCGTCTTACGCGCGTCGTCGAGGAAGGTCTGGCCGAAGGTCGTGCGGTTGGGACGCCACGCTAGCTTGTACTTGAGGAAGCGGCTAAAGAACATGTGGTACTGGCGGTCGTCGAGCACCGATACTATGTTCCAGGCAGTCGTGATCACCTTCTCGCGCATCTCGGGCGACAGCTTGGTCGAGACTGAGTGCATCGGATCCGCCTCATCGATGTCGTGGATCAGGATGTGCGCCACGCGCATGCGCGACTCCAGCAGCGCGCGAAGGATGGCCTCGTGGCGCAGGCGGTGGTGCTGCAATGCGTTCGTGGCCAAATCCGACTCAAAGTCTTCGTAGGTCGCGTTGTTGCCCGAGAGGAAGGGCACGAGCTTGGAAAGCACGGCCTCATGGTACTGCTCCGGGAAGGCCGTCTGGATGTTACAGACCATCTCCTGGAAAATTTTGCGGTGTAACTTGGACGTCTTGACGGACGCCAGCATCGCGATGAGCATCTTGGAGATCGTCTCGTTCGTCAGCTCCGTCTTCATGAACTCGATCAGCTCCTCCGTCTGCGCCACCAGCATGCGGAAGTCGATGCGGTCGTTCTCCAGGTTGAACTCTTCCCACTCGGCGTCCACAGTGTCCACGTCGTAGAGGACGGAGGCTGGCGGCAGCTTCTCGAGCCCCATCATCTCCGCAAAGTGGCTGAAGCCTTCGATGTCCAACACCTTGCGGAAATCGTTCTTCACCTGCCAGAGGCTGGACTTGGCACCGCGATGGTTGCCTGGCGACGGTCGCTGCACGAGCTTGAGCGAGTTCAGACACGCCAGGCGGCAGTAGCAGAACACGATGCCGACGAACTTGGGGTCCGCGACCAGATCCGGGTGCAAACCCATGATCTCCGGCACCAGCAGCTCATTGCTCTCTTCGCGCGGACTGACGTCCACGCTGGACGACTCGATGGACTTGCGCGACTCGAGTTCCAGCTTCTCAATCACGTCGTCCTTGCCGTGCAAGAACGCCAGCATGTACTCATACTCCTGCGTGTGGTCGGGACCGAAACGCGTCTCGAGCGAGCGGAGGAACTGCTTGCGCGACAGAGATGTAACGCGAGGCAGTGTGGCGTACTGCGCAATGCGGTGGATGACTTTGCCGATGTCCAGCTCCGTCATGGAGTGGCGTAGAATGGCGAGGATGCGCTCGGCCTTGGCCGTCGCTTCGTCGCGCGACTCCTCTCGGATCTCGCCCTCGTTGTCGTCGCCCTCGCTGCCTTCGAAGATGGGGTATCCAATGCGCTGCGCCGTAAAGTCGATGTCCTGCAGCGCATGCTCGCCATTGAGGAGCTCCGATCCTTCCAGGAACGGCGTCAGGTCGCCTTCATCGTCACCAGCGATCTCCCAGCTGCCGCCGTTGATGCTGAGACCGGCAGATCGACTGAGACCGTTCAGCGGAGCGTCTACATGGATGTCAGAGCTGTTGTCTGCATCCGAATGCTGCTGCCACTTCTGCGGATCCACAGCGTCGCTGAAGGCGCGCACCAGCAGCTGCGAGCGCTGGTGGCGCAGTTGCTGCTGCTGCTGGCGGTGGAAGCTGCGGCCGTTGGCGATTGCAGTTCCTGAGCCACTGGCGACGATACGCGCGTGCAGCAGCACGAGCGAGTGCTTGAGAGGACGCAGCGGCCGCATGGAGGCTGCTGGATGCGATTGCTCTTGCGCGAATGAGTGAGCGTTGGCAATTGCGAGCGATAAATTGGTTGGCGCAAATCGCTACGACCTCTCAAAGTGCATGAATGGCAGAGTAATGCTGTTGCGTAGGCTGATTAGTGATGGGTAAAACTCGTTTCTATACCGTTTGTTTCTATTCTATTTCTATTTGCACTTCAACACCAGCTTCCGACTTCCGAAACGGCGCCGTGTGAGTGAGCGGACGGACGTACGGAGGCAGGATGTCCGCAGCCCACGAGGGCGACACCAACAAGCTCAACCGCGAGCTGCTGCGCTGGATCCAGAGCCTCGACCTCGCGTACTCGATCAAGAACGTCAAGCGGTGCGAGTCGTTTACTAGTATTGCCTGTTTGGGTTGCGCTCGCGACGCTGACTGTTGGTCTTATCACGAGCAGAGATTTTTCCAATGGCTTCCTGGTCGCAGAGGTCATGTCGCGCTACTACGACAAGGATATTAGCATGCACTCATACGACAACGGCATTGGTGTCAAGGTGAAGAAGGACAACTGGGACCAGCTACTCAGGCTCTTTGGCAAGTTCCCAGATCTCGATCCGCTCACGTCTAAGGCCGACGTGGACGCGATCATCCACTGTCAAAACGGTGCCGCGGTTGGCTTCCTCACTAAGCTCTACCAGTGCCTGACTAAACGCACCATCCAGCCAACCGCGATCCCATCCCAACAGCAGTCTGGAGCAGTATTAATTGCGAAATCCACCGACACCGTTGAAGGCATTCCTCCATATGCAAAGCCCACTGGCTCAGCGCTTATTCGAGAAAAGATGCGCGATCCTGACATCGCGGAGATCAACGATGAGACACAGATCAACCGCAAGGTGCGCACGATCCACAACCAGCACGAGGAGACGCTGCAGCTCGAACGCCTCATAGCAGACACGCCCGAGCGGTATCCATCGCTGCGCAGTGCCAGCAAGAACACAGTGCTGCGTGGAGCTACGAAGCCCGTGCGAAACGACGACAGTCCAGCGCTGATGACGCAGCACGTGGTGAAGGAAGTACAGATCAAGTCGATGAACGAGAAGAGTCTGGAGAAGCTTCGCGTCACGCGCGAGGCGAAAGAGGTAATGGGTGGGTCTGCGTACAACGGAGGTCCAGGCGCATCGTTTGACTCACACGGACGCGGCGGATTCAGCACGACCGCAGGGAGCAGCACCAGCACTGCAGACCTCGTCCAAAAGCGAAAGCCACTGGACCTTCTAAACGAAGCTGTGACGAGCAAGCTGGCGGCTGCAGAATTCACAGCAAAGCTGGAGCAACGTGGCAAAGACAAATTTGAAAGTTTCGTAGACGCAATTCACGACAGACGACAGTTTTCAGACCTGGAGAGCGCAGATATCCTCGCAGACCTCGTCGACGAAGGTGGTCTGCTCGCAAACGCGTTCTTGGAATTTCCAAAGGAGTTCTGGAAGTTCGCTGGGCTGCTGTATCCGCTGCTGAGTGAACACGAGGAAGATCACCTTCTCTTCCAGTCGACACATGAGATCTTGATGCATGTTGGGCATCAGTGCGTCAAGCGAGACAACACAGCGGCTGCTCTGCTTCTGACAGAGAATCTCCTCCCAAAGATCATTCAAGACCTCCGTGGCCACGCAACCAAACGCGCGCCGCTGCTTCAGATCGTATACTCTTTCGTTCCAGACTCGGTTCTCGCACACATCCAGATCATCAAACGGCTACGAGAGGGGCTGCAAGATGATATCCCCGTGTTCATCCACTCGCTCTCGATCTTGCTGTACATGGAAAACGACTTGGACGATACGCTGGTGGATCTCTACCATTACTACTGCTGCATTGGATTAGAGACCTCGTGCGAGAAGCTGCGAGCGGCGTGTTTGTCGATGCTCGTGCCGTTTCTATCGTACGACGCGTCGCTGGTGGTAGATCTGCTGCCGCGCCTGACACAGTTTTCGTCCCGACACGCATGGTGGGAGGTGAAAGCGCAGCTCCTGATCGTCGCGTCTTCGTTTCTCCACGTTGCGTCAAGCCTGACTGCAGAAGAGAGTGAACGGGATATGACAGACCAAATTGAGCTGGCGCTGACTATCATCGAGCGGGAATTCCATCCGACTGTGAACCTGAACCTCCGGCGGATTGGTCTCGCGTACTTGGCGAAAAACCTATCCTGGTATCAGGAGCTGGTGCCTCTATACGTTGACGTGCTCTTCAGTCTACCGCCAGGAATCCGCCTTGTCATGCTCCACGCGACTCCGTCTGAGGCTTTCGGAAGTGGCGACGGTGCTAGAAACGAGCTTCCGATCCGAGGAACCTCTGGCGCGCGGTACCAGCTGATGCAGCTGCCCGTGCATTGGGACTCCGTCGCCATTGCGAAGCAGATATTTTACGAGTGGAGCACCCAAGACCACGCGGACTTCGAGGTGGTGTTCGTGCTGCACAAGTGCTTTGAGCTGCTGCATGTGGCTGGGAAGAGTAACCAAGCCGCCATGCTCTACGACCAGATGAAGGGCTTTGTCGTGCTGGGCCTTTTGGACGCGGGAGGCTGCGCTCTGGTCGCGCAGGTCATAGTGGATCTGCTGATGGCGTCGCCGGCTGTGGCTGAAGACATTTTTCAGCATGACGCACTGCTTGAGTGTTTGCAGAAACTGGTGACGAAGAACGTTGATGACATTCGTCAGCAGGCCGCGGTCAAGATGCTGCGCGACGCCTCCACGATCGATCCAAAGTGTGCGAAGAGCGTCCGGCGCTGCGTGGAGACGCTTCAGTCGATGTGCGACGCACAGGCGTTCAAGGCGTCGCTCTTCGCCGTCGCCCTCGAGATTTAAGCACAGCCGCTTGCTGAGATTTGGGCAAAGCGCACATGGAGCGTCGCATCTTGAAGTCTCAAAGGCGCTCTGTCCTACCATTAGCGTACCTTGCTAGCCAACTGACGACCGGAGAGCGTTCAGCAAGAAATCTTGCTATGCGATGTTGATGCCCAGTATTCTCTCAGCTCGCAATCACCACGTACTTTTCTCCGTCCATCTCAAACACTCTCTGTCTTCTGATATTGAAGTTGGCTGAAGGCCACAGTTCCACACTGGGCGGGTGGCAATATATTGCGAAAATCAATATCTTTCAAAAACCGATGGCTCGATACGTCTAACGACCACTTCGCTGTATGCGCTTTTTTGCGATTGGGAGGAGCGGAGCTGCTGATCGCTTCAACCAAACGCATGGCTCAAGAGGGCAGCTACAGTAACAACGGGGACATAGGCGCCAATGCTCCGGCACGCGCTCAGACCTCGAATCAAGTCGCTTTCGTAGGCGAGACCTCCGTCAAAACCTATGACGCGGCAATTCCTGTGGTCGAACATGATGGCCACTCCCACGGACACAGCAACAGATATCAATATCGCACGTTAAAAATTTAAATTACTACACACAACTTACAGCGAACTGTACACGCCACCACCGCTCCCGCCATTCATATACTGACATCAACACCGGCCCCGTGACAGCCCCACTTCACCCCTCATCCACTCGCTTGCTCACAAGTTGGCCACGCGCCCGTACTCGCTTAGCGACTGGAATGTGAACGGCGCGCCGCGCAGCTGCGGGACCATTGCGTGGAAGTTGACCGGGTCCTCGCTCTTGATCGCGTGGTGGTGTCCGTGGCTCTCTAGCGATGGAAGAAAGTGGTCGATCCAGTCGAGGGACTCCATCTCGTGGGCCGCCGAATGGTTGGTGGTGTAGGTGGTGGAGTAGTGGTGGTGGTGAAGCGAGTGGGGGTATCGTTGGGCCGCTTCTACATCATGGCGCGCAAGCATCATATCCATGTCAGTGGGCGAGGGGTATGACTCGCTGCATCGACCCAACTTACTGCGCGGTACCATGATTGCCATGTCCTCCGCTGACGCCTCGCGATACCCGCTGAAATTGGCGGCCTCGATGCGCTTCATGGTCATCGCTGGTGCGCTCGCGGCGCGGCGCAGAGTGGGGGTCTTGAGTCCGAGCTGCGTCGACTTCTTGCGCGCGATGCGCCACGCAAGCTCCGGCTGGTCGCGGAGGAAGAAGTCGTTTGAGAAGGTGCAGACGACGGCCTTGGACTTGGTCCACTTCTTGAAGCTGAAGTAGTTGAGCTGGCGCTGGAAGCTCGTGTACTTGCAGTGCTTGAAGTATTTGGGCAGCACGACGTGCATCATCTGCTCCATGTCATGGATCTCGAAGGCGCGACCGTTGGGTGTCCAGCGCAGGATCGTGTCGCTCTCGACGGCCAGCATATTGCGCAAACTCTTGAGGAACGGCGCCACCTCCTTGGCAGCCTTTTGGCGCGCGTCGCAGGACGAGGGCGAGACGACTGATTGCTGCTCCATGCGGTGGAGCGACATCATGCTGAGGTTCATTCTGGCTGCCGGCAGTGGTGGGACGTTGAAGCGCAGGAGTGAAGGTCTTGAGCCGACGAACGCAAATCGATAAGTGAGCACAGAGCTGTTGAGCCTCTGGCATCCTGCGTTGTTGGTTGGCTTTGGGTGCTTCCCGCTCGTGACCCAGAAAGGGAGATGGAGGTCTTCCCAAATGTACCTGCCTGTCAAAATGTCTGTCTGACCAGCGCACGCAAGCCACCGACGGTTACATGCGCAAAACCGCCACAGCTGTAGCAGCCAACTCAACTCATTTCTTTTCCAGCTTTTTTTTTCCCCAGACATCCAGTAGCTCCAGCCACTGCAACGCTCAGCAACTTGTCCTGTATGCAGCAAAGCCCAATTGCCACGACTCGGAGATCGAAAGTCGGCGAGTTCTCTTCCGACATTCCGAACGCAAACGTACACTCCATCTAAACTGACGCAGCTTCGATTTTTTTCGTGATGATGTCACCCGTTTCGCTGGTACGGTACGAGAGTCGAGAGCTCTTTCGACCGCCGATTGGCTCGGGCACCGCGCACGCCAGCGAGAACTTGGATTCGCTTTGGCGCGCCTGTCTGTCTGCTGCTGTGTTCTCTCGCACAAGTTGGCTGCGATGGTTTGCTCCGCTCTTGTTTTGCAGCAAAGCAGTGCGCCAACTGCACGAACGTTTCCAATCCGCAATGGCTATAAGCTCAATACGCGCATTGCGGATTGGAAACGTTTGGATCCGCTCGGTTTCTATTTTGACTTGTTCGTTTCCAAAAAAGTGTCCATATCGAGAAAAAAATGACAGGTCGCAGAAAAAAAATAGAATATCAAGAGATAGCATCAACTTCAATATGTCGCTCTGTCCATAGGAGCATTTCTAAACACAGTTTAAAAAATTATTTCGAAATTTTGAGTGACGGTTTGAGGTGTTTTTGTCAACGAAGATTGGTTGCCCTTTTATACATATCGTCTTTTTTTGCACAATTCAAAGCTGTCGTCAAGTACTTGATCTCGCTATGTCGTGGGTTTCTCGATACATTTCCTATTGTTAGTCGCCCTATGAATTTCATTATAGAATCAGGGAATCAGGGATTGGTCGCCACTGCCATGGACTGCCATGGTGCTCCTGGCCCTTCGGCTCGACGTAACACTAACCACGAGGCTCTCGCAAGTCGCAGCCATGTTGATACGCTGCGCAAGAAAATGGTGATTATCTTGAACGAACGCCATCACCACCAGCAATCCGCTCGCCGTGTCGTCAATTAGTAGCACCAAGCGAGAGTGGAGCCTGAAACCGTCTTCGATCCAGGGCAATTGCTCCTATTGCTGCAGTATCAGCGTCACGCGCTTGGACATGGTCCGGTCCGTGTTCATGATGTCCTTGACGAGCGTGGGCCAGAAGAGCACTCGCTAAATAATATATTTGCATTTCTTAAATAGCACTTACAAAGCAAGCAGCAAAGCTCCACGAGCTGTTGTGTTCCTGATGCCGTGCTGCCACTCCTATGATGCAAATAGCCTGCACAACGCAACACGCACCCACTTCACAGCTCCTCTTACATAGCACAACAGCCAGCAGGAATTGTGACGCGCCTTTTTCTTCATGGGGCTGTCATTTGAAGACGGAGACGGAGACGCAGGTCGCAGCTTCTTGTTCAATAGTGACTCTCCACGAACACCGCCTCATGTGCGTCCTGAGATACCACGAGCGCCGCGTCCTCGATGGACGTGGGACTGATAGAGCGCGACGGTTCGATCTTGGCTCCCTCGACGCTGATGAAACGTGGCTGCTTGGCGTGTTGAGCGCAGGCGATGTGCGTTCCACACCACGTGCACAGCTGAGATGCCGATGCTGGAGTTCTTGAAGCGGAGTGATCCGTTGTCTGGTGGGCAAGTATAGAACTATGAGAAAGGCTGTTGATAGAAATTGTTTTTTGTGTGTAAGAACTCACCTTCCGTCACAGCCACGAGAAAGCAGAGCGCCTCGTCCTCCAGCTCCTGCTTGTTTCGCACATCAAGTATCTGGATGAAGTCCCGCGCGAATGTGAATGTGGTAGGCGGCGTCAAATGCCAGCCGAGTATCTCGACGAGCTCAGACTCGACTCTGCGGATATCATGGCGAGAGAACTTGCGCTGGGACAGCAGGTCCATGTTGTCCTGAAAAACAAACTATGACACCGAATTAGATTATACAACACTGAACTGAGCGCATGCTGACTGCCAAGAAGCTGGTGACGTACCATCAAGATTGGCTGCGACTCGCGCATCTTGGACGCGATGTACATGCAGACCATGGCGAGCAGCTACAGCATGATCTTACCCACGGAGGTGACCGAGAGGAATTGGTCCATGAAGTGAATTGCGTAGCCGACCGTGTCCTTGGCGAGCTCGAATGGCGTACCAGTCTCATTGACAAGGGAACAAACAAACAAAAAAAGTGAGTACTTTAAAGTACGAAAGATAGATAGTTAAATAGAGATTCACAAGAACATGGGACGCACGCCAAACACCCAGTGGTAGAACTTGCCAGGTGGCTTCCATGCCGTGGCGCTGGACGTCGATCAGGTACTGGGCGTTGCGCGCGACGCGGCCCTTGCGCGCCTCTTGCTGCAGCATCATATCGAGCACCTCGGCCGCATCCATCATTGCAGGAGGCTGCTGGCCTCATCCTCGAGCGGCTCCACTCTTTCTTCCGTGTAAAGGAGGTTGTTCATTGTCATGTTTGGCTGGCGGACAGGTGGGAATAGTGAAGAAGAAAAACTTGCGCCTCGGGGGACTGAAAGAGGGTGAGTGAGCGTCCACATTGTTGTACAAAGTTCGCAGGTGCACCAACAGACGCCAAGTGCATGCGTGCTCACCCACGAACAGCATCACAGCGGAGGGGGCCGAGAAGTGAGGAGGGTGACTGCGTGCCCGTCGTATGGCGCTCTGCTCGCGTCCTCTTGAAACCGATCGCTTCTCTCGAATCCGATTGTTGACACTCAATCAAAATACCGGCTACTGACATAGCAAAACTGTGCCAAGCCTAGACGTTCAAGCCAAAAGTCCTGTTGTTCGGATGGCACTCAAGTAACTTCTCACGGAGGCTTGACGGGCGAAGTTAAAACACACGCGACATTCAACATGGGTGATCAAGCGAGCAAGTGTGTCTCCAGCGCTTGATTTACCAGCGACACCAACTAAACTAAACTGCTTCGTGCCTTAATAGTAATGCCACTACCGTAGAACACATGTTAGTTCGGACGAGTTGTTGGTTCATGTGAAGATTAGAATCTAAATCGCACACAATAATGCCAAAAGGGAACCCTTTCATTTATAATAATGACTGCTCGGATAATACTCCATATATAAATATTAGTGTGTTGACCACACAATTGTCCAGACACGGTTCAGGACCGGTTCATTATGAACCGCAAGATATTTTTGGCTTTGTATAGCTATTTCAACACAAAGAGGGACATGTACCAGTCAAATGAGTACTGTTGAGCCGGCCAGTTTGATAATTGAGTGGTTGCACAAAGAGAAATCTGCATGGTGCTGAGAAGAAAGGGAGCGAGCGGTGGTCAAGGGCGGAAGAAGAAGACGTTCAGCAGAGTCTTCGACACGTATGAGAAGAAGTTAAGGGTGCTGAATCATCTGCAGTAAACCAGTGACATGTCCAAGACGCTCGATGAATTCTATGGCGACCTCGGCCCGTCCAAAAGAGGGACCACACGCAAGTTGATCGATTTGTGGAAGAAATAGCTCTCGCACATTGAAGACATGTGCGTGACCGCCATGAGGGGCTCACAGCGATCATCACGTGCGACAGGGACCGCGACGGTCATATCGAGACAGGGAGAAGAAGTCATCAAGCTCTGGATCAACTCAGTGCACAGCGAAGGGGTCCCGGTCTCCGCGTTAATGCTCCGTCTCAAGGCTCTCCAGGTCACAGATGATGAAGGCTTACTCGAGGATTAGTTCACTGTCGCGTGGTCGTGGAGACACGCGTTTTTGAAGCGACATGGTCTGTCGTTCCGCGCCAGAACGATACCTTGTAACGGAGTACACGAGTGAGTTGCACCACAGTAACCACTCTGCCAAACTACTGTTTGTGCAATATCTTTAAGACCGAACTTAGTACAGGTTCGCACTGGCTACCCTACCAGGAGCCAGCTGTGTATTTTATAAACAGTTATGGCCAGCAACGACGCGGCCTTGTCACGGACTATTATTACAGATAAGTAGCCAATCAGAAACACTGAGCTTCCATAGCCAGTGAAACTACATTTATTTAGGCCTAGCTATAGTATACAAAGCTCTAGTAA